>SMGT01009374.1:149280-172733 GCA_004794575.1 Lanistes nyassanus
AACTTACAACTTTCTCTGTTCATCGTCTCTTATGATACTTTTCAACCCATCTGTGACTGAAGGACGATCTGTTTCCCAACCTGTTGGTCAGTGGTGTGTTCATCTCTCCCTCTGTGTGTGTTCGTTGTTTTCACTAGAGTGTCTGTGTCCATCGTCCGCGCGAAGTATGCATAAAATGTGTTCTCGCGCGTTAAAAATCCACATTGTATTTATTTATTTTATTTATTTATTTATACAAACGAGTAATCCAACTCATACACTCACTTGCATGCACACCCATGCACGCGCCAGGACGTGCACTCCTGCACTCACGTGCCCATGCTTCATAGTTCGTTTCTGCTCCATACCTGACGCCTTTGAAACCTCGCTGACTTCTCTCTACTCTGCGTCCATCACCATAACAACCTGTCAGTCATTCCTCGCGCTGAAAATTTGCGCTAGCACTCCAGAGACAGCGGCGACTTTGCTGTCGCGCCGATAAAACACACGACGCTGGGGAAGTCGTGCCATAACGCTAGATTGTTATTGGTACTCGGATTTTTTTAAACCCCAGATGACCACACCCGCGTGGTGCTTGACCCAGAGGATGGAACTGGTGATTCGCACGATGACTACATCAACGCCAACTACATCGACGTAAGACTAATAGAAATCGCTTTTTCCTCTTCCTTCTCATCATCATCATCATCATCATCATCATCATCATCATCATCATCATCATCCTCATCCTCCTCCTGTTTTAGGGGTTAATCCAAAAGTGAATCTCAGTACCAGCCTAAACCATTCTAGAATGACATGACATCATCAGCTACGAGAAATGTTGATCTCAGTTTATCATTCAAAGCTGATTTTTCCTGATGGTACAACAAGGATAGAGATGCTTATGGCGATGTGTGTAGTAGCAATTTTGTGTGTGCGCGCTTGCAGGATGCTTATGTGTGTAAATAATATGTGTGAGTGTCTTCTTGCAGGGCTACAACAGACCCCGAGCTTACATCGCAGCACAAGGTGAGCGAAATACATACTACAGAACAAGGAATGATTTTCAAATATAAATAATAAGCAATTAAGAATCGGCTAATGATCCTTCACCCACGAACAAATGGTTTTGGGGATGAATGTCACATACACCACTCGGGTCGTTCTCTTTGGGCCTTAATATCATAACACCTTCACTCCTTCTTTCCTGAGTAATACCTGCATGTTGCTTCTACCGAGGTTGGGAGCACCTGGACAAAGACTTTGTGAAACTGAGCAAACGTTTTCTGTGTGAACAAAGCGCTAATCTGTTTCCCTCTCCAATGACCTCTTTCTGTTCCCTCTCTCTTTTTTCTTTTCTCTCTTCCTCCGTCTACGTTTGTATACGAGTGTGTGGAGTTTGTGCCTACATGTGTGTGTGTGATATTTTTTATATGTACGTGCGTGCTTGTGGCAGGTCCCAACACACCAACACTGCAGGACGTCTGGCGCATGGTGTGGCGCGAGAACAGCAAGACGCTGATCATGCTGACCAACCTGACGGAAACCGGCAAGGTAACCATGACAACCTCCTTTAATGGCACCTCTTAACCACGCCATATCCAGCGCTGCAAGGCTCTGGGACGCCGTGCATGGACGTGTTTGCCCCGGGCACAGCCAGTCTTTTATACGTTTGCCAGCAGCCAGCATCCTCTTGATTTACAGTGAACATGGGCTTTTCTCGACCTACAATTGCTTAGCCTCGCTTTGAACCAACTAGTCGGAGCGAGCGAATTCCCGCTCTGTGTAACTATCCTTAGCAGAAGCAAACCAGCACGCACGCACGCAAGGTCGCACTCACGCACCTACACACTAGAAGATACCTCCACTCACCCCTGTGCTTTGGAAAGCTATGAGGTAGGAGATGGACACAGACACAGACAGCCACACACGCATCTCCTCCATCCGTCATGTTCTGTTATCGTCAGAATGATGAAGATTGACTGGTATTACATTATGTATAAATAGAAGATTTATTGGGACGTGTTCTGATACTCGCTGAGAGCATCTCTCCTGCGTTGGGCTTTAAGTTTTATTTTTAATCAAGAAGATATGCCACATCACATTTGTGTGACGTCGTGATGACACAACATGGAATGGAATGGAATGACCTTCCTGAGGAGAACGCGAAAAATTAGACGGATGATAGTTGAAAAATAAGTAGAAACCCAGACGGGTGGGGTTTTTTTTAAGGAGAAGGTTGATTAGAATGTCGCACTTACTCAGTTACAGTTTGTCAGTCTTGCCGTTTTACTGAACCCAGACATTTCCAACATTCTGATCAGAATTTTTTAAGTGTGAAAGGCAGAAAAAAGCACAAATGATATTAGCGACGACAAAGTTTGACTCTGCTTTAGTCGTCACAGACTTCTATAACTGCTACTTCCCCAAACATCGGGCTGCCTCTATACGTCCATGCCTCTATAGGTCCATGCCTCTATACGTCCATGCCTCCATGTGTCGACCACACACACACACGCTAGACGTCCGCGAGGCGGTGAGCACCTTTCTCTTCTCGGGAATAAATGACCGTCGTGTCCTGGCGTCCACTGGCTTGCAAGCCGATGAATCAAAGTGAACTGACCCTCTCTTTTCCTGCAGCTCGTTACGGTTGATACAATTTGCTTGCTTAAAAAAGACTTCTCGGACGAAAATTAGCTTCAAGAACACCTGGAGCGTTTCAGATGAAGGAGTCTTGTCAAGCGCGCTTTAAATTTTGCAGGCAACGAGGCGAGGCAGTGACGTATCGTAGAGTAACGCAGGACACGTTCTAAACCTCTTTTAATTTCGCAGTAGGACTTTGACGCGAACATGTTTCAAATTTCTTCTGGACGTCAAATAGGTTTCATGGGGCGAAGGGTATTGCGGACAAACCTCCGTTACGGAAGTGCTTCGAAAATTTATCAGCAAAATTGGGATGGTGCAGAAATTAAGGCCAGCATGACGTCATGTTAGTCCCGCAGCCCTTTGGGAGGTTGATTTACAACTTCAGGGGCCCGGGAGCAGAATACGCCCTTAGAGCTGTAGCTGTGATTAATGGCAGTTCAGTCAACTAAATTATCTGGCCGTACTGGGCCAACCATATTTCATGTATCACTTAGCACACATCAGGTTTTCCTTAAAACATCTTTTTTGTCGAAACAGAAAAAATGCGAGCAGTACTGGCCAGATGAGGAAGAGGGGTGTCGACAGTACGGACCAATCACTGTACAGCTTCTTGACACCGACGAGTTGCCGGACTTCACCGTCAGAACTTTTCTGCTGACGAAGGTGGGTGATGATTGGTCGTTTGAACCCTGACCCTCCCGTCTGATCGATAGACTGCGGTAAGCACTGACAGACAATGACGTTTCCTAGGAACCGAGGAAGGATATTAAAAATCACGAAAAAAACGACCGTTATTGCTCTGATAACATGTCAAGAATGTTACCAGTTTCACCCATTGAGTAAAACACCTCAGTTTCAGGTTTTGTACATACATCTGACACATGCATCCCTTCGTCCCTGTCACTGCAGTCATATCGTCATCACACTCTTTTCTTCTATTCTATCATCTTACTACAAAGAGAATATGTAATAATTACTTCACCATGAACATGTAGTTTGCTGTGTCCATAATATTTGTCTTTTTATGGAACTGGGTTGTTAGCTCAGTGTCCAACCCCCACCCTGGAGGACAGGGGTCGCTCTTAGTCTAGCCCCTGCCCTTTGACCTGTCGCGCATGGGAAGCCCTACCGAGGCTCTCGAGCCCCCAAACCACGTCAAGGTAGTGTCCTTTTGGAGGATAAACATGTGCTAATTACAGATACAATTTCTGGATGTATGCTTTGTGGCCAGGTGTTGATAGGATTCAAACTTATCGAACTGCCGATCTTAATAGGACAAATCTCTGAGGGACATACTGTGGCGATGTCAATTATTTCCTAAACGTGTGCGCCTTCGAAAGGTCTAATCTTTCTTCCATTGCAACCGCACGTGTTTTCCCGTGCAGTTTCGTCCTTACATGACTAAGTCTGGAAGCAGAGTGGGCGATTGTCATGGTCCAAGAAAGATCCCACAACGTATTGTGGAATCCTTTGCGCCCTTCGCCGATCCTTGGATTTACTGGTTATAACAAGACATCTCTTTCTCTGTCTTTCTCTATTTGTGTGTCTCTGTCTGTCTGTCTGTCTGTCTGTCTGTCTGTCTCTCTCTCTCTCTCTCTATATATATATATATAGCCGAAAATCAAACTTTAAAGGGTAACTATATATTACATCCTAAAATTGTATACCAAATGAAGGCACACACTTTGTGGAACCCAGGGCTGAGACCGTCAAAATAGTCCCTCGAGGCATCGTGAGCTGAGTTCAGCTTCTAGGACTAAGTCCTGAGAGGAGTATTTCACTGACACTACCATAAGAGATGAGAGATTGCAATGTGCAATGGCGGAAGACAGTTAGTGTGGACAAGTGGAAATTAAGGGACTGAACCATTACTCTTGGCCAGCCGAGTACATTTCACTGGCCGGTGCACTGGGCTTGAGTTTGAGAGGAGAACAAGCAAGGGTCACTTTTCTGGCCACCTCGGCCAAAGATCACAATCACGAGGGGGTTCTTTACCAGGAAATTAAATGGCGTGTCCCTCGTTTCCGAAATGGAATGAATAGACGGTGTTCGAAGAAAACCCTTTGAGTGATGAATGATTTGTTTAAGTCTTCGTAAGGACTGGACAGCACGTTGGCTCGTGAAGTTGTTGGAAGCTACCACCGTGACACGCTAACATTGTGGACATGCGTAGCAATGAAAACAATCTCTCTGTCACCCCTTTCTTTAAAAACAACAACAACAACAACAACAAACCGTTTGACCTATGGTGTGCAGGGCGGACAATCCAAGTACCTGAAGCAGTTCCACTTCACCACCTGGCCGGATCACGGGGTGCCCAGGTTCGGACACTCGCTGCTGCTGTTCCGGCAGAAAATCCGGGCCTACGACAACCTGGACGCCGGGCCTGTCATAGTGCACTGCAGGTATGTCGGCTTCTTTATGGATGTCACGTGACCCACGTCACAACTCCGTTCTAGTAAGCAGCGGCAGCCAAAATTTCATTCTAGATTTAGCTTTTTTGCTTTGATGCGAAAGAGCAATAAAATACAAGAAAAACATCAGAAGAATTATGTTGATATCTCTACTGGTTCCTGAGATAGGACATGTTGAAGTTGCGTCACGATGAATCAAAAGAAAAGTCATTTTTAACCAGGGATAAAATCAGCAAACCTTTTCAGGAAACTCCTGTTGCTTTGCTTTCGGACTGTTGGCAACAAGATGAAGCAATAAAATGTCTACCAGAATATGTGGGGCTACAGTTTCGAACAGAAAAGGTTGTCTAAAATCTCAAAAATCACAATGCGCAATGGTACACATTTCTACGAACAGCCAGGTTTGGCATGCCATATCTCCTACATTTTGTGCACAAGAACTACAAAAATGATCTTAAATGTTTGACAGCAACATGTAGATACTAAATTTTTTGTTGGCATGGGCAAAACATTAATGTGATTATAATGTGGAATCAAAGTTGAGGCAATGCATAACATGGTTAGAGGTCCTGACTGGTGTACTAATAGTATCGTGATACAAAACCATTCATAACTTGTTTTCTATGCGATGGATTTAATCCAAATTTAGAATATAGATTTAGGATGAAATATCGTTTAGTAGCATCTAAGATTTTTATATACATTTTGGTATGTTCATGGAATAAACTATAACTTGTTATGTATTTTTCAACTTCAATCACAAGCACTGAAACAGTTGCAAAAAATCTCCCCATTGCTGAACAGTTAAACATTTGTCACCTATTTCTGTTTTTCAAAGAGAAAACAGATAACTGCAGCATATTTATTTTATAATTTGACGAACAGTGTGAAAATAAGACAACTACATGGGTATCCTAAATAAAATCAACAATTCACATGGGTTCATACCGAGAGCAGACGATGTCTACACGTTTCGCAAGAAGACTTCCGGTTTGCCCTTTCTAAACATTAAGCAATCCCCAAGCAATGCATTTTTAAAGGGGTTCAAAATTAGCACCAATAAATTTAAAAGTGTATTTATTTTGATACTTTCCTAACAATTTGTCCAGATTTGCGCTGGGGAAAATAAAGATGTTAAGCGTATGCCCCCACCCTCTGCTGTCGTTTCACTTCTGAGATCGATCTCACACATAGTCATTGTGTTCAATGTTTTCTCTATCTTCACTGCCATATCCACAGATCAAATTTTCATTAAAACACACAAAAGATCATAAAATTTCCAAAAAAAAATCAACTTTACTCATTCTCCCGCAAAACGAATCACTATCACTGATTGCGGAGATCCACGGACGAAGACAGCCCAGCCATGCTATCCACTTCTTCAGCCATACTCTGTCGACAGTGAGGTAGCCGCATTTGATCGGCGAAACATTTTTAGTCACGAAAGCGACCTCTTTGTTTTATATACGGTTGAATTGAGCAAAACATGGCCTTTAATATATACCCGTATTGCTTAAGATATTTTTAACAGGATTTGAGATATAAGCAGTTAAAACACAAACAGAGAAAATCTCCGCCGTAAAAAATACGATAATATTACTGATTCATTTCTGTTTTGACCTTGCCTTGTTTTCTTGGTGTAAATCGAAAAAGAAGCAACGAATCGGAGTAATTTTCTGACCCGGTGTTTGCGACGCTCGGTTTCGCGATAGCCGCTAGGAGAGCCGCATGTCGCTTCTGTTGGAACAGTAGGTCTCTATCTGACGCTCGACACACGTATTCTTTCAGATGGCTGGCAATAACCAATAAAGCAACACTGGCAAAGGTCTGAACTTTATTGTGTTGTATCTTTCTAAAGAAAAAAAACCAACACCGAAACCGAGGTACCCCTGTTTCAAAATGGGGAAAGTTTGAGCGCTAAGCTGCCGCTACCTATTTCCAGAAACCTACAACACTGGAAACTGGGCTTGGCGGTAAAAGTTCCCTCATAATCACAGATTTGTATCCAACCACATTGTTGATCTTAAGGTAACAAACTGACCGGCACCCTAAATCCCAAGGGTTAAGGAGTTTTTGAAACAAGACCACGAAAAGGAGTATTAATTCAGATTAGTCAGTTCACAGATGTCCATTAAGCAAAAAAAAAAAAACCACCTTGCGCCTCAAAATGTCAACAAAAAAGGTTCATACTTCCATTTGTTTTGTTTTCTTTCCGAACTTTTCTGATTTGGAAGATCTTGCATGACTAAAAGTGTACTAGAGCTGACCTTTAGTAATGGCATTGCTGCACGCAGACCGGAGCCTGCATCCCTTCGGGCTCCACTTCCCGTCAGGCTTTGCGCATCCTGTCTGTTCCTGCCGCCGCCGCATGGTTCTCGGGGTACTTGTGGTTTTTCGTCCATACACTTGTGACTAGCTTCACACTGAATACACTGAATACACTGGCAAGTGATTGGTTCTCCGCTTTGGTTACTTAAGTGACTAACTTAGAGTCAGTTTTATAAGCGTTTAATATTTTAAGTTTTAAGTTTCGGATATCAGTAGCACATATATTTGTGCATAGAGGTATGTGTGCATATGTGTACAAATTCGCACGTGTACACACACAAACATACACTCACCTCACAGTTATAAAAATTACACACACACACACACACACACACACACACACACACATTTCATCATTTCAGTTCTTTTATTAAAATGTTTGTACTTGAGGGGTTTAGAGATGTGACATAGCGATAGAGATAGAAACAGGGAGTAAGGGGTAGGGTTGCGTTAGGGAGGGGTTAACAAATGAAGGACGTATTAAAACAGCAGGAAGGACACTGGAAAGCTGCTGCGAGGATAAGCATACTAGTTTGTTTTTTTTGAATGGCCAGCTTGCACGTTTTTCTTTGTGATTCGCTCGCGTGCATACCCCCATGATAACTGACGTCAGGAGTTCGAGAGCCGGCAGTCTCCAATCACTTCCGGTTCATCACAAACGACAACGACTGCGAGTAGTGCAACGGGCAAGATGGCGGGCTCTGGAATCGAGCGAGGAAGGGAAGTAACGCCACCAGGCAGGAAGGAGATTTCCGTCGGCAGACTCGGCTGCTGCGGCGGGCATAAATCGTGAGGAGAGAAGATTGAGATGCGAGCAAACAGCGATGTTCAGACAGATTGGCGCAGGCGCGGAAGCCAAAAGAAATAGCCGTCACAGACACATGGGCTGCTGTTTGAAAGAAATATGCAGCACGTGCTGGTCGGAACAGGGGCAGGCTCACTGTTCGCACTGTTCTTGGTAGGTCTCCTAATACGGATATGAAAATTAAAAGAGTTGTGGAAGGATGTCGGGGTGAGGAGGAAAATTGATGATGAACATTATATTTGCTTCGTCGGGTTTCGCAGCGCAGTGAGACATTGAAGTTCAAGAGAGGCCTCAGTTTGCAAAGAAATTCGATCTTGTCCAGAATTACTAAAGGTTCGTGGAGACTGTATGTGACAGGTGGTACATTAATGCAGCAAGCTAACTGAGGGGAAATAAAGGAGATTCGTTTGAAAGGGTGCAGGGGGGTGGAATCTGCATCCACCGACACATTTTACTACCCTAGAAAATAACTGACTAAAACATGTATAGGCTCTCTCTCTCTCGCTCTCTCTCTTTGTCCACACACCAACACAAACACATGCACGCCCGCACGCTCGCATGTATCCGCATACAAATGCGAAACTCAGGATAGAGAGAGAGAACATTGTCAGCGTATTTCGGAGCTGTGCAAGTCTTAAAAGGGCGACTGGGACTGGCCATAGACTAATAGTGATAGTCTTTGCATTAACCTTGTTCATTATTACTCCATCATGATGGCACAAGCAATATCGGACGGAAAATTAGGCCTTGATTGTAGTCCATCCATTGAAGGAACATCTCCCCAGACTTTTCCTGGCAACTCGTACAACTTCTGACCTTGGTTGCTAGCGGCGAGATTGCCACTACATACCGCCTCGTGCGCTGGTCAGCACGTGTAACGTCAAGTTGTCAATTCAATTTTTTTCTGGCAGCGCTGGCGTGGGGCGGACCGGCACGTACATCGCGGTGGACACTCAGCTGGAGCGTGCACGCGCTGAGGGCGTGCTGGACGTCTACAACACCGTGCGGCTGATGCGGCAACAACGCGTCAACATGGTGCAGAGCTTCGTAAGTTCAGAGAGCCACGTGATACCCGGCTTCTTAGTTCTAATATATGTGTGGCCGCGTGTGCGCGCTTGCTTGCTTTATTCTGTGTGTGTGTGTGTGTGTGTGTTCTGAGGGACAAGCTCAGAGGACGTGGGAACGCTCGTTCCATGTCTCATCTTGGCAGAACTTGCATTGTTTGCTCAGGACGTGCCTGTGTATCTGCCTGTCTGACTAGCCTTCCCTCCATCCGGTTTTCTGCCTTTCGTTTTTTATCTTTTCTGGTGCATGCATGTGCATTACACACTGTCTTCATACACACTGTCTTCATACACGCTGTCTTCATACACGCTGTCTTGATACACACTGTCTTCATACACGCTGTCTTCATACACACTGTCTTCATACACGCTGTCTTCATACACGCTGTCTTCATACACGCTGTCTTTATACACACTGTCTTCATACACACTGTCTTCATACACACTGTCTTCGTACACGCTGTCTTCATACACGCTGTCTTCATACACACTGTCTTCATATACGCTGTCTTCATACACGTTGTCTTCATACAGGCTGTCTTCATACACACTGTCTTCATACACGCTGTCTTCAAACACGCTGTCTTCATACACGCTGTCTTCATACACACTGTCTTGATACACGCTGTCTTCATACACGCTGTCTTCATACACACTGTCTTCATACACACTGTCTTCATACACACTGTCTTCATACACACTGTTTTCATGCACACTGTCTTCATACACGCTGTCTTCATACACGCTGTCTTCATACACGCTGTCTTCATACACACTGTCTTCATACACGCTGTTTTCATACACACTGTCTTCATACACACTGTTTTCATACACGCTTTCTTCATACACACTGTCTTCATACACACTGTCTTCATACACACTGTCTTCATACACGCTGTCTTCATACACACTTTCTTGATACGTGCTGCATCTTCCCGCATAATCTTCTTTCGTTTGGGACTTGACTATTCTGTATTGTGTTACCAAGTGCTTTTTCACGCGCGCTGTTATCTTCCTCTTCTGCATCCTCCTCCGCGTCGTCGTTATCATCAACACCAGAAAAAAAGAACAAAAACAATACCCTTCAATCTTGCTGCTCTTATTTTTCTGGCACGTGACTGTGCCTCGTGCACAGCAAATATGCCCACGTTTACGCTTGCCTCACACTGGTTGATCTGTTCTTGCAATTTTGTTCCTCCTCTGGGGGCTCTGCAGCCGTCAGGTGTCGCAACTGCTAGTACTAGTGGCCAAGACAATGAACCCGTGGGGTCAAGGGGTTACATCTGGGCTCTGGTACACGTATATGTGGTGCTGGTTTAGAGGACCGGGCTCTTGCAGGGATATTTTAGCTGTTGATTCGGAGTGAAATAGAAAAAAAAACCCCAAATGTTTGGGTTCTTATTCATGTCTACCGACAAGTGCTTTTTGATCTCTTCTTGACTTCATACGGGATTTAAATGTAAAAACTGTGATTCGTTAGAAGATATGAGCGGCAATCGCCAGTGCTAATACATACACCAGCTACTTTTTACCTGTTCTAAAATCAAGTCTGCGGAGAAGTACAATGTGCGACTACATAGATCACCGTTGACAAAAATGTGTAAAGCACAAAGATTTAATTCGTTTCTCGGTTTGGGAGTGATTTAAAAGTGTTTTACGTGCTATTTATATCCACCACAGATTCAGTTGCAGACGCCAGTGAGCTCTCGCACGCGGGAGATTTGTTTGCATCTCATTAGCGATCTTCTCTATGACAGAAAAGACAAAGAGACATTAACAGGGTCTTTGAAGCTCATTCAAGATTTTCAAAATACATGTATAGTATTTTGCTAATAAAAAACAGCGCATTTTATTAACCCTGCCGGACAGTAGGTGAGTGAATGTTTGAAGCAAGACTGCCATCAACGCAGTCGTTTCTGAAAGCATAAAACTAGAGTACAAAACACACAGTCCTATTGGTCTAGAATGGGAATGCCCGATGATTAAAAGTAGATCAGGTCTCGGCGTTAGGAAATTTTAAGAACAGATTCAGATGGTATAAGCCAATCTGAGGCAAGACGTCAAGAAGATCATATCCCAATTATACGATAATCGCAGGACACAAATGGCAGCCCTATTGGTTTTAGCGGAGGCTCAACCGACGGTGTATTTGCGGTCATGGCGATTAGCCATTATCTCCCCTTGCTAGATTTCTTTCCGAAGCCAAGAGCTTGTCGTCGCTCTTATCCTCTCGGGTCTCTTTCCCACTCCGTCTCCAATGCAGCATCAGCAAAAGCCTCCTTGACTTACGAAGATTTTTTTAATCATTCGTTACGGGTACATGTACATCAATCTGTCAGACCCGGTGGGTGATTATCTACCTTTTTCCGTCTCTTTCCCCTGGGCTTGAAAAAGTTTGAATTCACTGGAGCCAATCAAATACAGTCTTACATAAAGTATGCTGATCTCTTCGGGTCACCACTGCAAACCCTCCAATTTCCTGGAAGATCGTACTGCGTATAACCCCCTTCCCTTACCCCACCCTAGCCCCCCACCCCTTACCTTTACCGTACCCCTAAACCCCCTCCTCCCGATCCACCCCTCTCTTCCTCCCTCTCCCCGTCCCCGGAACGACCTTCGAAATAGAGCTCCCCATTTGACTGGCTCCGATTTTTACACCTCCGAAATAATTTCGTCCTTCGTTTGGCTCCAGCGAATTAGAGCTTTTACGTGCTGCCTGCGATCGCTGGTTGAATGTCACCTCGTCGGGTTCTTTGTTGTCACAGCTAAGAGGGGAATCGTTCGCCGGCTTCCGGTCCCTGTTCTCTCCCCACCCAAGCGATTACTATATGAGATGACGGCATCTTTCCTGGCCTTTGTGACTCGGTCTCGTCTGAAGAGGGCTACCAACACGCCAGCAGAGAGGAACAAATACTCCAGCCTTGCTGACACCTTGCTTACCGAGGTTCTGCGGGCAGAAAGGATAGGAGGGAGTGAAGGAGGAGTTAAAAAGCACAGACAGAGGAGGGATTAAAAGAGATGCGAGAGAAACAAGGAAAACAGGGTAAAGCAGAGAAAAGATAATGTGGCGAGAGTAGGGGGATAGAAAGTACAGGGAGGGAGTGATAGAGGAAAGAGTCATTTCAAGAAGAAGTGGTCAGAAGAAGGGGGTATTTTTGCAGAACACGACCGACGTGCAGGGGCACGCAGTGCGCAAATTGAGTGCGTGCGTGCTTGCTTGGCTGCTTGGTTGCGTGCGTGCGTGCGTGCTTGGTTGCTTGGTTGCGTGCGTGAGGAGTGGACAGAGGGGTGTTCGGCTTGATTGTGAGAAATAACGACTGTCCAGGACCAGCAAATTTGAAAGGTCCAACTGCTGCCTCGGGAACTTTCAAACATTGGATCGATATGTCTTGCACTTGGCAAGGTTGCCAACTTCCTACTCTTATCACTCGCTGTTTCGCGAGTGCGAATGTATGTGTACACACACACACACACACACACATCTTTGTGTTTCTCTCCTCATCTCTTTCGCCGCCCCCTTTCCCTCTCCCATCGTCTCATTTTTACCACCGCTTTCTCGTTTTACTTTCGCTTGTGCTTTTTACAGACTGCGATCAATGTATCCCTATATTAACTCTCTTCGAATGAAGGCTGGTTTGGCAGGTTTGCCTTTCGATCTCCACTCTCCCTCGCTGTTCATAACAGGCGAACTCAGAGAACTTCGGCCTCTTCTGAAAACACAGAATACACACACACGTACACCCAGATCCCCCTCCCCCTGTCCCCACGGGTATGTTGGGAAAGCTCTCCAAAGACTTCAGTGTTAAACTCAGCCTATACTGTCCATGTCAGAGGACCGCAACCAGCAGCGAAATTTGCTTCCGCCTCTTGGAACTTGGCCGTCTTTAGAATTTTCTGTTGACACGTTTCAGACGCGATCAGGGAAAATAGGAGCTAAATGACTCTTCCCTGTATATGACCCTGTCTGTTTGTGAACCGTTCTGTATAGTTGTACAGAGGAGCTTGCTGTGACGTCACATATAGAAACGTTTGCAAATGTAACTTCCTTCCATCCCCACTCCGCTTTTTTCTTGGGGGGGGGGGGTTAAGTTCAAATCAAAGGTTGGTTTGTTAAAGTTTTAAATCGGTTTTATTGATTTATCTCCTCCTTATTTGACAGCATTTTCTTGCAGATGGCTCCACAGACCATTGACGGCTAGAAACACTTTGTTCCTTCTGTTGTCTCGCTCCCACTGTTCATGTGTCTTCGAGAAAAAAAAACCATGGAGCTGTTTTACCTGTAGCCCAGCCAGCAGTCCGCCCACCAGGTCACGAGACCAAAACATTTCTCATGCCGTTTTTCTAGGCGTTTTTGTTCCCCGCGTTTCTTTTGAGGTTGACGAAGAAAGTGAAGGGGGGTCTTTTGTCCAAAAGGCTTTTTTTGGATGTCACGCTACCGAGGTCAGAGCAGACAGATTAATTTTGAACAGTAGTGCGAAGGGTGAATCAAAGTGTGTCTTTTTTTTGTCCCCTTGTCCTTCCCATTATTTCTTTCTCTCTGTTGCTCTATCTATCTATCTATCTATCTATCTATCTATCTATCTATCTATCTATCTATCTATTTGTCTACCTTCCTGCCTATCACTATATCCATGAACCCATCTATCTACATGCCAAACCTGTCTGTCTGTCTGTCCATCAATCTACTTAGCTACAGAGATAAATCTTGATTATAAAGTTTTACTCCACTACAACCAAGCAGATGCTGATCGATAAGAGAATGCCGTGTAGGGGAGGGTTCCCCCACGCGTTGCTGACGTCAACAGCGTACATCGGTCATTGTCTTTTGCAGATCCGAATACCCAGCGACAAGACTGCCTGTTTGCTTATATTGTAACATATTCCCATATGTAAACTGAGTCGCCACAACCTCTATGTCGCACAGGATATTCTGTAGTAGTATTTTACGCACACATGCAGGCATGCATGCGCACACACACATACGCATCCACAAAGCATGCACGAACGCACAGTGGTGTTTAGCAGGCAGCTAACACAGCAATGAAAACGATTCTGTTGGTACCTGCGCAGTCTGTTCATTGCCTGCGTACGTTTGTTTGCACAGGAGCAGTATGTATTTGTGTACGACAGTCTGCTTGAAGCCCTCATCTGCGGCGACACGACTGTATCCTCTCATGCCTTTCCGGAACTCTTCAACGAGTTGTGTCTCTTTGACCCGGACATCGGCAAGACCAAGCTCGAGGAACAGTTCGAGGTAAGGGCGTCATCACACAGACCTTATCTCATCACTTTCCTCCTCCAGTTCGCTCCTTTCTCTGTTCCTTCTCTTTTTTATTTTTTCCATTTTGACCCATAACCAAAGTTCTGGTCGTTAACAAATTCAAGTCGATTTGACTAACTGCTCCTTACCAAGTCTTGTAGACTGACTTTGGAAACAAACTATAAGTGCAGATATAAATTGTATTGTAAACTACTTCAAAACGTTGTTCGAAACGAAATGATTATAATTGTCGTTGTCGTTGTGTGTTGCTGCATATTCAGATTCTGAAACTGCTGTCGACCACAATAGAGCGGGACGAAAGCACCACTGCGCTCCGGCCAGAGAACATTTTCAAGAACAGGTGTAAGAACATAGTGCCAGGTACGTAACAGGCGCAAGACCATACACGTCTGTAAACACGTGTGAAAACATTTGCAGACACTTAGACACGTTCAAAATGAGGATTTTTCGACCTTTTGTGTGTAGTTGTTCACAATTAAGCAACCTATCTACGTCTTAAAAATAGTGTGCCTTTGAAAAGTATAAGCTTTTACAGGTGAAGTATTACGGCTTGACGGCTAGTGGAACATACGAACTGAGTGCGGATACTCATTTCGAAAGAGGGAAGGAAAGAGGTGGAAGGAGAGAGGAGGGAGACGCGGGTGGGGAGGGAGTGCAGTGCTCGAATGATCAGTTTTTCTCTCGTTATTCCAGCCAACCGGTGCAGACCGTACTTGATGACACCTGTGGAGGGATCCAACGACTATATCAACGCCGTCTTCTTAAACGTCAGTACCTGAATGCACCTGTGCTCTGTCGTGATCGCCAGTTGTCACGATCTTCCTTATTTGCGCACAACGCAGTTGATTATACAAAGCATGGTCGTAGTCACACAACCCGTCACGCGCCGTCCTTCTCACACAGAAAGCTCGGTTAGGTTATAATACTGGTTACGTAAAGGATGTGTCTAGCGATCACAACGGCGAGTCCAGCTGATGAAATGTTTCCATTGCCACAATGGCTTGAGTCTGACAAACTGAAAATGACATCTGCTACTTCCTGTGTCTCCGTGCTTGCATGTCTTTGTCTGTCCGATTTTCCTTTTGTACAGTATTATACGTTGGCTCTGAAATCCCGTCTTTGCGTCTCCCCTGTCCTCAGTGCTACAGGCGGCGTGATGGACTGCTAGTGACGCAGATGCCTCTGCCCAACACGGTGACGGACTTTTGGCGACTAGTGCACGACCACAACTCCCACACCATCGTCATGCTCAACGACCTGGACACCAAGGACGAGGTTTGCTAACGTCTTCTATTATCCGGCAGGATTATGCTATTTCGTAAAGTCATAGCAGAAGGCAGTCCCGATCGTGACAAAAGACGCCTCTTGATAGCGTCCTGTCATAGCATGGCATATAAATTTTGCGCACACAAAGGTAAACAAGTTTAAAATATTGTATTGCCTTGTTACATAGTGATACATATGACTGGATCAGCCTGCGCATGACATCTCGTAGTCACTTCGTCTCAAAGAAAAAACCGTGACATTTGGTCCACATGTCCTGCGGCGAGTATCGCAGACTCAGCCGTTCTGGTTTTCGGAAGTCAACGCCTACAAAGGGGCGCTACTCGCCGTAAACAAAATGCCGCTTCTGTTGGGTGCCATCCCTTGCAGCACCTCATGTTTTGGCTCTTCGACCCTAACGCACTGATCCATCAGGTGTGACTGTGTCCACAGACGTGTCAGCAGTACTGGACAGAGGACACCTGTGGCAGCATTTACGGCCCCTTCCTGCTGGAGACCACCGCGCAGATCATCTCTGACCCCGCCTACACCGTGCGGGACTTCACCATCACCAACACGGCCAACGTACGTGCTGTCGCGGATCGTGTCTGTGCTGTCATGCTGTCTGATTGCTTGCCTACAGAAGGGTCACAGCTTACAAATAAATGTGAAAGAACGTCCACCTTGTGAAAGTCTTGTGGTACTTTCATCGCCCCTCTCTGGAAATAATGAATGTCACATTTCTTACATCGATGTTTATCTCGACAGTGTGAAAGCAAAGTCCAGACTGGAACTTCGTCCCAACACCCACCCCCCACCCCCACCCCCACCCCCACCCCCACCCCCACCCCCACCCCCACACGCCTTTCCCCACTAGCCACCTTTATTTCTAATGATGCACCCACATTCAGGTCGGGTTGTCAGTTATTACATACCCAGCCATAGCTTTCCTCGTGTCAATCGTTTGTTAATTGTAGAAGATCAGTGACCAATGTGCTGGCAGTGATTGCTGAGCTTGAAATAGTGTCAAGTCGTCTTTGCAGGAAGTGCTGGACGCGACGAGAACCTGAATTCTTGTGAATGACTGTGTGCAGCCCGCGCAGCCGCCACGTCACATCCGGCAGTTCCACTTCCACCGCTGGGCAGAGGGCGCTGCCGTCCCACCGTCCACTCGCTCCTTCCTGCTGCTGGCGGCCGCCGTGTGGAACTGGCACGCGCAGACTGGGCACTATCCCATCACCATCCACTGCATGTGAGGCTAGCCCTCACCCCTGCGGGCATGCGTGCGTGCGTGCGTGCGTCTGTGCGTGTCAGAGTTGTACGGACTTTTTGATCTGAAATCGTCTTCAGCCAAATATTGACTAAATTTGACTATATGCATTTGAAACAAAAATTGAATAGTTAAAATTCGAATATTTACAAGAGTATTTTTGCCAGGATTGCACGACGTTGGGTGCAGATTAGTTATTCACAAACTTCAAAACTCTGCCGATCACGCCTTGTCCTGAAAGCCCTCCAAACGAACCCTGCAACGCCTCTCTCCGCACTCGGCACTGGCTCCCCATACAGCCTCGGGCTGATTACAAGTTGTCTGCTGCCTGTTTTAGTTTGTTGATGGCTGCGTGTCCCCTATACCTCTCTGAACCTCTGACGATTTACACCCCAACAACACAGCTCCGCTCCTCCTCTGATGATTCTTTTCAATACCTCGCATCACAAACAAAAACCTACTGACAGCGCGTGTTGACCACCTCGGCATCCACCCCGTGGAATTCACTTCCCTGCAACATCCGGGACTCCCCATCACCGGAAGTTTTTAAAGTTTTCAGCCTTAAAACCCTTTCTCTACTGCAAGTACTTCGACTGATGTTGCGATTGCCTGTCTGCATCCTCTCTAAATTTAATCATCCTGTTATGATCTCGGGACTTAGGATTGATGTGTGTCCTATGCCTCCTGACCTGTTTCGTAAGCCTTGTGGCCATCCATTGGTTTGTGATGTCCTACGAGGTCTTATGTGTCTTGTGTGTTCTCGCGCATTACAAATCCTCTGATTGAGTGATTGATATTCAGTCCAAAAGTTATATCTAGGCGGAAGTTTAAATGTGAGTAAAAAGGAAGAGAGAGGGAGACACAAATGTTAGAAAGAAGACAAAGTGAGAATATGTGAGGGTGCGGCTGACTACGTGCGCTAGTGCGTAAGACCGGGTCGGTGAGGCTTATGCGCTTCTGACCGAGAGCGTGGCCATACACCACGTGTTTTTGCAGGAACGGCGCCAGTCGCAGCGGCCTGCTGTGCGCCGTGCTGTACATCCTGGAACGGCTGCTGAAGGACAAGGAAGTAGACGTGTTTCAAGCTGTGAAGCAAATGAGGCTCAACCGCTCTCAGTTCATCGACACCTTGGTAGGGGTCTGCAAACGAGTAAATCAACGAGAAAAAAGATCGAATCAAGCAAGGAAGGAAGAAAATGAATGAATGAAAAAAGACTGACAAACATGGAGGTTAACACACACGCAGTCGCACACATTTATCTGGTCAGCAAACAGACATCCAGGAAAGCAAACATGCATCCGCACTCTCAGGTAATAGCACTAGAATCGAACCTACAAACGTCCACAAAGCCAATGCTACAGCAAAGCGTTTAGTTATAAAACTGTGCGCGTTGTTCTTGCCCAGTTTCAGAAGGATGGGTGGATGGATGGAATGAAAGTGAGAAAGAGAGTATGGATTTCTGTATTCATGCGCGCATGCGTACAAAGATAATAATAAAGAACGGTAACTCGAAAGTCGGTAACTCAATACATCTCACTCCCCTTCCAATGATATTTAGCTTGGATGCGCAGTCCCATAATTGTTCGTGTCTCTTTTACCTGTGTCAATACTATGTGTGTGTGTCTACAGGAGCAGTACCGTTTCTGTCACGATATTTTGCTGGAGTTTCTCGCAAACCCCGACAGCCTGGCCCTGTCTCCTCTCACGTGATGTCACGCGTGCACAGATCTACTTCTGGGTCAGCCATTCGGGACTTGATGTTCGCTGGCCGCCGGGCTGATATGGACTGCCAGGAGGTCTGGCCATGGACTGTTGTGTCTGTCTGCTGAGTGCACATCCGTCTGGTGCCCTTCTGTTCGTGCCTGTACACCCTCGGGGTGCTAGTCTCCACTTAGACATGCTGACCGCGCCAGCCCGCGAGGCTGCCTCGCGTGCAGGGTTTGTTCGAGTGCGCTTGTGAAATGTGTTCTGGCTCCTCTGCGAAAATGACGACAAGGGGGAATTCGTTTCATTGAATAATCACAACAAACAAAAAAAAAGTGCGTTTACGCACAGAGGAATCGCATATAAAACATATGGTAAACGTCGAGGCACTATGAACTTGTGATTATTCGTAAACATAGATAACTTTTATTTTTTAAAATCAGCGACCACGGCCAATCTTTTATATTTGTGGGTGGGCGCACTAGTCTTTCATAATCCTCAGTCCTTAGTAACATGTCAGCAGGTAGCACGCATTTTTTTCTTGTTGCTGAGAGGCTTCATTGAGAGATTTTGTCTTTCCTACGTGTATGTTATCCGCGTGATTGGTGGCTATAGGTGTCGAATCGCGAATGGCTAGAGGGAGACCAGAAGAAATCTGTTTTTAACTGTACAGAATAAGTAAAAAGTAGTTCACGGCAAACTTTACTGCTGAAAAGTTAGGCGAAGCTCTCAGATATTGATTCAGTGAGGAAGCCATCGTGTCCGCTGAAATTGCCTTCTAATATCGGGTTCTTGCCGTTCGGTTTTCATGTAAGTTTAATAGCACGTATATCAAATCTTTTGTAAGAAATGCTTTAAAGTTATTGGCAATATTGTTGAGAGTAGAATTTCCTGGTGCTAAAAACTATTTTGGGACTATATTTCAAGCAAGTAATTTGGTGGAGAACAGTTCTTACGACTGCACACGAAGTCTTTTCTTCAGTTTGCAAATTTGTTTTCTTAATCAAGTTTTTCAGAATTTGGAAATATTAAAGATCAAGACTATCGCATGTTTATGGATGAAATCGGAGAAATGCTGAATTTCATTTTTTCTACTTTCCAAAGGTCGAAATTTCTTTATCATTTTTTTTACTGCTGTTCTTTTCGTAATATAATACTTACCAGACCGTTTTCTGTTGGTTGCAGTTAATATTTTCAATGAAGATAGTTTGACAGTTTAGTGCCGGACTCCCAGGCAGATAGAGATTTCAAGAGAAATTTAGGTAAACAAAATGGCTAACAATCCATATAGTTTCTTTTCCCATAATCATTGTGTCGTGTAATTTTACATTTTGGTATTACGTCAAATTGTTACTATATAAAATGGCATCTCTTTAACAAAAGACGGTAGCACTTATATACATGTTAGACAATTATGTATACGTAGACACATCTATAGGTTTGTGTCGTTCATGATTCATACTTCTGTGTATCATCCTTAAGGTATGTTTGCACTTCATTTGTGTGAGAAACAGTTACACATAGGATGTAGCGAGAGCTATGTGCCTGAAGGAGAACACAAACTACCTAAGCTTCTGAAAAGCGTATTATTTAGGAATGTAAGGCAATGGAAGTGCAGTCAGTTTATTTTGAAGTGCATGTCGTAATTGCAGAGGTTATTAAGCGACCGTGCTCAAACAACAAGAACAAATGATTCAACACCAAGTTTATCTCATCTTTACATCGTACCTGTTGACACCAAAAGCAGCGACAACAGAGCATAATGTGGCAGGCATCGCGCATTTACACACAACAAAAAACGTACGTCGGACGAAGGGTTCCTCGTGGACAGGAATTAGTAGACCACAGAAGTTCATCTAGGGACAAGCGGCCGGCTGTTGCCGACGACATCATCAGTGTTAGCACCAAGGACCAACGATGGGAAGAACCAGGGCACGGTAGACTGCAGCTGAGAGGCCCTGCAAAGGGATGTTACAGAAAACCACGAAAGTTTCGCTTTGCTTGCGACTGTATGCGACCTTGTTACATCCCTTCCAGCGACTCTCAACTGCAGTCTACCGAACTGCCCCTTGTTCTCAAGTCGCACCCTGAGAAGCACAGCGTCATTCGATGACAGCCGATGTCAGGCCAATGATGCTGTGTTCCTGTTACAGTTAGAAGTGTCAGGGGTTAGTGTGTTCGAAGGGGAAAAAATAAGTCCAGTTTAGCATCGTGTATTAGATGCTATTTACAATAGTAATTCAGCGTTTACAAATTTATGGCAGCGTAAAGTGTGTATCCGGAGCAAGAAAACTTATTCAGGGCACAAGAACTGCTGCAGCATGGAATCATTCGTGATATACAAACTTTGATGTCCATCTTACCCCCACTTTTAAGTACGCCCTTAGAAGACTATATATAAGACTGTCGCTGATTGCCAAAAAAAAGTACCACAGTTCCAGTTCGATGGCTGCTTGGATTACCTTAAAGCCTCACTTTACTGGACGAATGTACATCCTGCTAGAAAAAAAAACCCTGTACTCTATTCGTAATGCTGAGCAAACTTTAAGGACGAGCAGACATTGTGCAAGCGCTGTCTTAAAGCTTTTCCCTGACGCTAGTCCGCCTATCCTGGTTGTGTACGTCTGTCTGTCTAGGAAAAGCTTTTACAAGCTAAACAGCAGATGCAGTCACTTAGTCTTCATCTAACCTCAGGGTGTTGGGTAGACGTTTGGTTGATTCACAATTTTTTTTATTTGCTCTCTAGTAAGAGATGACAAACAGCTGGTTGCTGGCTGTGGGATGTTAGATGTTGCCCCTTTCTTTCTTTGTAACGACTTTAGTGTGACGTCAACAGTCTGCTTCTTGAAAGCGAGGCTTAGCTTGAGGTCAGCAGATGGTTAATAAATGTGCTTTCATTACTGTTGCCACCAACCGCGCATGCATTTGAGTGGAGATTTGGTATGTGTACATACTCATGATACTGTACTGGCCATAGAAGAATTGTGTACATAATAGCATTTGTACATACATAATTCTGTACGGGACATTGACCTACCCAACCCCCAAACCCAAACAGTGCAAGTAACGTCCTTAGCTGGTTTGTCACGTTTTCGCTGACTAGCGACTGTTGGCTGGGTGATGCAACGTCATTATAGTGTTTGGATGACGCAATGTCATTATAGAGCTTGGATGATGCAACGTCATTATAGTCCTTGGATGACGCAACGTCGTTATAGTCCTTGGATGATGCAACGTCATTATAGTCCTTGGATGACGCAACGTCAGTAATCTTTGGAATAGGGAGCAGTTCTTAATGGTTGACAGATTTTACTTTTTTTATTCTCAGCATTTGATCTTCGTAGCCTGAACGACACAAAACTGCCTGATTTCCAAACCACACGGCCAAATTGAATGTTTTTTCTGTGTAATTTTTCTATTTCTAATTGTTATTCTTGCATGTTTTGCTACGACTTGTTTACTCGTTGACTGGTTGAACGGTTGATTTGTTTCTACTCATTGTTGCTTCGTCCAACTGCCAATGTTGAAATCCTAAAATTTTGTTGTCTGAACCATTTAAACAATTGTTTCATTGCAAGTTGTGATTAATGCTAAGTACATGATAACTGTGTATAGTTGCTAACCGAATCTATATCTTGAGTCATGTCGATGCAGACCAACAGAATAATTTTGAAATAATTTTGTTCGTCGCTTTATATTTCGTCGACTGAACGGATCTACCAGCACAGCGTAAGTCAATGTATGTATGTATCTTGGCTTATAGGAAAAGAAATAATTACATGTAATCTTTAAATGCATAATCTGAAATACAGTTAATGAATAGCTCTTCGAAGAGATAACAGACCTACAAAGTTTTTGTTTCGACTGGATGTGAAAGTTTCTACTTTTTGACCATGTTGCGGAGCACACTGGCGTGACGTCAAGAGTTCTGCCTCACGCTGTAGTTCCTAACAAATTCACACAGTGTTGATGTTTTGTCTCTGAACCTGTGTTCTAATCTATCGAAGCAGTCGAAGATAAACAGAAAAAGAAAATCGCGTAGCTCACTTCATTTCGCGAAGTAGACTTCGGCAGCTGTTTCATTCAAAGATGTCGCAGAAAAGATCTAGACGATGTAAACTCAAACGAGTGGAATTTCTGCAAAGTTTGACACCTCCGCACGAAAGAGTTACCAACCTCCAGCCAATCAGGGCGCAGGCACATCGGTCGTGCTGTATGAAGTACGCAGCTTCGCATCGTCTGGATCTAGATCTGCATAGACGATGGAAAGGCAAGACGCGAAGTCAACATGCGAAGTAACCTGTAGACTTTTTTGTTGCTTATTTGCTTGTTTGTTTTTACTTCGACTACTTCGGTACATTAGAGCTCGGCTTGAACCCCGTTCAGGCATTCACAATGTCTCATTTTTCATTTCGAGACGTTTAAACTTCGCGAAGTTATCCGATGATTTGGTAGATAAGAACACGCCTTGAGGAGATAACAACGCTGAAACGCTGAGAGCGCGACTCACTCTTTGTGCTTCCCCGGCTCACCCCCTCCTAATGTTGGCCAACCCCTGCGGCGTGCTGTGAGACTGGGCAGTCAAGCGTAGCTAAGAGTGTGGTTTCTTTTGTTTGTTTATCATAATTTACTCCCCCCTACTCCTTCTCTTCCTTGTTCTTGGAAGTGACAGCTACTTGAGGCAAGGCGGGGGGGGGG
>SMGT01009374.1:178151-189430 GCA_004794575.1 Lanistes nyassanus
ACCACGCACAGCAAGTTTAATTACTGTTCACGCAAGCTTCAGTCCTGCCCGCTCATGCCCCTCGCGTCCCCCGCCTCTCGCCCCACGTCCATCCCTCCACTGCAAAGAGGAACACATGCACGCGCGCACGTCCTCAGTCATTTGGTCACAGGACAACACGTTTAGGTGCACGTGGCAGCCTCTGGTGTTTCTAATCCCACTCTCCCCTCATCTTGCCTCCCTCCCCGCTCCCACCGCTAGCAAAACGTTTTTTTTTTTGTGCCTAACCCTGGCTTTTTGTTTGGGCTCGTTGCAAGCCTTGGCGCTAGTCCAACCCGGACATCAAGGCTGTCCCCACGTAGCGAGCAAGCAGTCAATCGCTTGCTTCTAGACGTGGGGCACACTTGTCAACCTTTGGGGTAAAGCAGGATGCAGATCTCTTGTGTCACAGAGAGAGGATTTGTACACAACCAGGAATCCGCCTGTCAACAGGAATAAATTCAAATCTAGCGAACAATGCATAGCTTTGGGACCCCTTAACAGAAACGATCGTCCATTTTAATTCACGACACAGACATATTGAAGGAATCAACTTCCTAATTTTGTTTAGTCCACTTTTATTGCGACATCGTCTGTGGTGTCGACGGCAGTATACTTATATTCCTCCCCAATGACTAAAAAAAAATTGGCCAATAAAAATTCATTTTGCACATGCCTGTCGCCCACGATGTATGCGTTTCTCATACAATAAGCACACGTGATTTTCAAGTCATTGTCAGAATGACACATCTGGGTTTTTTCTGATACTGAGAGCAAACATCAAGCCAGCATACACAGTAACCCACATGTTTTGCCTCAACCATCTGAAATTTGAACGGTTTATGATTTAATATCTGGCAAACGCTCGAATGAAATAAGTCAGTATGGAAACGGTTTCTAATCCCATCGACAGCCAGCATTATGCCTACCACGGGCGATACAGCACAGAGTGTGGATGGCAGTATAGGGGATTAGTATACACAGTTCAATGTCTCTTCATCTCATGCAATGTCTTCCTCGACTAAAATGAATAAATTAATAAATATTGACCATAATGTGGGTCGAAAAGTAGAACATTAACATGGATGTGAACATGTCAATTTGGATTTTGAGCGGACAAGAGGCGCAGAACAGGTAAGAAGACACAAGTGAACGATACGGTAACCTCATTCTTCAGTTTGAAGCCTTGTCGAAAATGAATGTGGTGGTTTGCGGCCAGAAACTCTCCTCACGCCGCACTGGTGGTCGCGTGACAATCTTTCCCCCAAATAATCACGAGTCTTACTCCAGCTCCACTCCCATTGGAGTTAAAATATTTTTAAAAACATTCAATGGAGGATGAGGGGGAGAAGAATTTCGAGCAATGATCCTAAATATCAGGCAGTTCATGTGAGCGTTATTTCACTCCGAACATTTCTCTGTGGACTTGTTGCACTTTAGTCAGTTGACCAACGGATCAGCAAACCTCGTGTCGCCCCAGAAGGGTTCAAGGGTCATGTCTGAACAGCTGGACGGACAGACTGAAGCCAGCACGCATAGGATTCACCATCACCAACGCCATCTACCTGGCGCTGGCGGTTAAAGACCAAGTCCGACAACCACACTGGTCATGGCGAAGGTAAAAAGTAATCAACAGGGTCGCCTTTGCCAGGACAGTCCCGAAAGATCATCGAGCCACCGAAGCCAAGGGCATCCAGCGCAGTCTACCAAGGGGAGGCAAGCAGCTTCTGTCCGCTCACGTCAGTCTGTGTCATCCGGGTAACTTGAGCACCGGCTTTGGATAGCAGCTGGAGTCCAGGATGACTTCATCATAAAAGTCCAACACCACTTCGTCTTCAAAGCTCAGACCGCTGGGAGAAGTCTGGTGGAGACAGGGAAAGGAAACCCATTTACGCAATTATCTGAGTAATAAATACATTTGCTTACCAAGGGACAAGGGACAACATTGTCTAGACTATTAAAGCAAATTTATCTCAAAAATAACAATGAAATTATCTGAACTGCTAGACCTTTCACATATCAATAAATCACCTATATACCCAATCTACTCGGTTGGGAAAAAATCCCAGTCTGACACTCTAACGTCTGCTGCTGTGTATCGCGGCGTTAAATTCGCCACGTGACCGTATTTTGGCCTCCGACCATGCGCTGGTATCCTCCTCATCCTGATCCTCAACCCCACCTCATCCCCACTCCCACCTTTATCTGACTTCATCATCATCATCATCATCATCATCATTATCATCTCTCAATGTGTCACAAATGAGCAACTACGCTTTCCTTATTTCCCTCCCTAACCCCTCCTTGTGTAGTCCCCATATAGCCCTTGTGATGGGTCTGCATCCTGAACATAAATATACAAGCTCCGCCCACCATTCAATCTCCGAGGTTAAATAATTCACGTGGCTGCTCTACATCTGGGCAGGTCTCATAGACTAGAAAAGCAGCACGCACTGTTTGTTTTCTAGCCAACGTCCCCCACCCCACCCCCCGCCTGCCATCCATCAGCCGTGTGAGATAAGCCTGCATCACCCGTTCCATCACATCTGTCCGCGCTGCTCACCTCAATCAGCACGCATCTGACGTCAGGTTCGTCTGCCGCTGGCGAGGCTGAGAATGGCTCCGACGACGCTGAAGACGCCAGCTCAGGGGTCTCGTTGTCATGGCGACAGGTCCACAGCTTCATCAGCGCCTCGTGCAGAGTATCCTGCTCCACCTGCACCAATGCGGCGACAACGAGGGCATTAGTTTCTTAAACACCGCCGTCATGTCATCAAAACACAACAGTGGGTCATGCCAAACAGTCGTGTCCACCTCGCCTCCCGCCAGCAGCCACGAGTCATATCGTCTTAAACAAGCGATCGCTCGCTCGCTCGCTTGGTCGACCGATCCATCCATCCATCAACAAATTAACTAAGCAATCACACTAACAAAGCAATCAAAGGTCTTTGAAATATTAGTCTATCTAAAACCCATGCTTAGTGGATTCTATGCTTATCAAGAAAATTACATTCTTTGCTGAAATAGTACAGGTATGTACACTGTACTGTAATACTTTCTGGTGTCGTTACAACTTCTTGATCAGTGAGTGAAAGATGTCACCATTCAGCAAGGGAGGTTACTGGATTTATCTGCAGTTCTCGTCCTCCCGCCCTCTCTCCCTGCTCCTCTGTGGTTGTGTGTGTGTGGGGGGGGGGGGGCTGCGTATGTGTGGACGTAGTTGTGTGGGGGGCTGCGTATGTGTGGGGGGCTGCAATGTGTGGGGGCTTGCGTATGTGGGGATGTAGTTGTTTGGGGGGCTGTATATGTGTGGGGGCCTGCATATGTGTGGATGTAGTTGTGTGAGGATCTGCGTATGTGTGGGGACTTGAGAATGTCTCTGCACACGTGCATGTGTGTTCAGGTGTGCACGAGCGACACAAACCACAGTGCAAACTGCCCGAATGAACGTATCCCGCCCTGTACAGCAAGTCAGCGTCACAGTGCATACAGCAGCCCTGCGAACTGCCACAGAACACACACAGCTAATTCCATTAAAGCCAAAAGTTTATCTGGGCCAGTAACTACCGGGCTCGCGAGGGTTCCCCAGACGGTCTGAAGAACAGGACAGCGGGAGGGGTGCACTGCACAAAATTTGCAGACTGTGCCAAGGAGAAACGTGCTACCTGACAACAGTCACGCGCTAACATATACAGCATGGGCCACCTAGCTACCTACAGACATAAGCAGACACACAGGATGGAGTACAGGCGAAGTGGGGGGGGGGGGGGGGGCGGAAGTTTCCTAGCTACAGGCAGGCTAGTTACTGCTCTCTGTGCAGAAAGCGTTGCCTGCCCAGCTACAAACGTGCAAACGCACAGTGCGTCGCCCTAACTATGGACATGCGCAATGCATAGCGTTGGTTGCCCAGCAACAGACATGAAAAACATCCCCACATAGCCTTTTGTCTTACAAGAACAGCAACAAAACTGTTGAGCTAAATCTGGGCACTGAGGGGGGGGGGGGTGGGGGGGTTGGTTTTTTGTTCAACGCCGCAAACGAGGTATCAGAACGGTGTTGCTTAGACAAAGTTTACGTGCTGTCACACTGTGACTGTTGTCGCAACGCGGGCTTCAGTCCCACCCAGTCACATTATACTGACACCGGGCCAACCATTCCTAGTACTGTTCCCTATAGTTCCAGGCGTCTTGCAGGGCAGCTACTAGATTGTCTATTTTTAAGGCTTAGGTGTAACTCGGCCGGGATACGAACCCCCAACCTCCCGCTTTGGAACCGGACACTCTAACCACTAGACCACCGAAACGGTCGGAAGGGGGTAAACATGTCATACTGTTAATGACAACAACAATGACTAGGACGAGGGCGACAATGAAACTGACGACAACGACGATGAAGATGGCGATGACTTCACCTTCAACAGGCGGATGCCGTGCTCCCAGCAAAAGGCTGTGATCAGTGTGTGGTGGATGTGCAGGGCGTGGTCGCTGACATCACGCACTGTGGGCAGAATGCACACCAGCACGTGCTCGGGCCTCCTGCAACACACGCAAACGTCCATCAGTCTTTCACCTGTACCCTAACCTTCACCTTGTGGCACCTGATGACCTTTGTCACTGGCCTCTGATGCACGAGCTGCCCGCTCTCCGTGAACTGCACGTGCTCACGTGGCTCCCAAATGGCTACACTGCTTGCTGTGCGGTCGTGACTACCGACATGCAAATAATCTATGAAAGGCTTGCACAGGTGTGCTGTAAGAACATTAGTCCAAGTTTTGTAGTCCAATTATACAAATCTACGCTCACTTTTCCCCCAGCAAACAGTGTCATCTTCTACGCACTTAAACTTGAAAACCGGCAAATCAGCCAAGGTAACCTTTATTCTGTTTCTCTCCTTTCCTCTCTCCGTCAACGCGCAAGCGCGCGCACACACACACACACGCGCGCACGCACTCTTGACAAGTCCACACGTGCATATGACCCGGTGCACTGACCTCTGCAGAACACGCGCGCTGTGCCAGATGCCTGTGGTTATCCGCCCCTGCTCCACTGCCTGCCGCAGACACTTGGCTAGTGCCACGCCTACTCCACGGGCCACGCGGTCTCTGTGTAACAGAACAGATGCTGAACAATGGTGTGACCGCTAAGCCTTGCGGCTATCAATAGTTGTCTGCCGTCCGAGCTGGTCCAGTCCGCACGAAAGTCTAAATATACACCCAGTCAGGGTAAACCTGTCACCACACGCACACATCAACCGACGTAAGGTAGTCTTCAGCATTGCCTCGTAAACAGGTCTTCGTGTGTGGTGCGGGCAGAAAACCCGCCCCAGGTAAAACTCTACTAAATAAAGCCTGAGTCAACCCAGCGGCCATTTTAACAGTAACAGGTTTGCTCTTTGGACGCCTTGCTTCACCCTAGGCCTGTGATACAGGTAAGGGGCGGTGGGAGGACCGTCTGCAGTGCGTTTCCTCAGGGGGAAAAAATCGCGCTTTCTGCATCCCCTTCAAGCTGCTTGTTGAAGCAGCCGATCGCTCAGAGTTGCAGGATGGTGACTTGTGTTCACCCCAAGCCAGTCTCTCTCCTTCTGAGGTCATGCTACGTTAAACGTCTACAGGGTTGCTGTCTTGTCTAGAAGCGGGCAAATAACTAGCAGTATCTACAGCCTTGAAACCTGATCTGGCAAAACCCATTTGTTAACCTGTTGGTGCCATGAACACAGCAAAATATGTGGGGGGGGGGGTTGTATCAAGTCAAATGCGACATTCTGATGCCATGTTGTCTTTGGTGTGCATTTCCCTTTAAAACAAGGTGTGGTTAAACTTAAAGGCAGCTTTTCCACACAACTTTCCTTTAAGCTAGACAATTTCAGGGCAACAAATAAATAACAGTTTTATATACGTAACATTTTTAATCAATGTACGCAATAACATGTCGGGGAAATCTTAAGATGGAAAATTTGCGACATTCTCGATTTACTCAAAATTTCTTTCTAATGATCACTTCTTTGGTTTTTAAGCTCTATAATAGTCTGGAGGGGGGTGCTGTGTTCGTATCTACGCATGGCCAAATATATGCACGTGTACTTGACTGTGTGCACGTGCGCGTCGGTGTCTGCTACTATAAGTGTTCTCATCCGTACTGAAACCATCCTCGTGTCAGTGTTATCGAGACAAGCTGCAAGATGCTGGTGACTGCTCCCACCTATCAGAGAGAGGCGAAATTGATTGCAACCTACTACACTACCTGTTATCTGGTAGCGACGGACGCCACACGCTACATGACAGCAATGTTGTTCTCACATGTCGGCAAGAGTTGTAACGTGCTCCAGACCTTCCTACGGGCCATCGAGATGCGCTAACACGCTACAACCTAGCTGACAACCTTTTAATGGGCAAAATTTAACGACTACATGCCACTCCCCATATTTTCCCTTGTCAACAAAAGTTGTAACATGCTACAGCGTGCTGCAGGTTCCACCCGTTTGTACGTGTTGGCAAGGATCCGTGCGCAGTTGGGCTTACCGTACCCTCCCCTCTCCGACTAACAACCACATGACATACTAAGGGCTGCTGCTCCTGCTACCGTAAATCCGCCCCCTCCCGCCCCCCGTCGGCTCAATGTACGTCATGACTGCCGCAGCAGCATGTCTGGGCTGTGGCCGTACGTACTTGTCACACCCCCACCGACAACCCCAGCCAGCACCTGCGGTCGAACAGGTCTCAGCTGGAACCTACTGAAGAGGACAAGCAGATGTCCAACTCTTCCTACCCCCTCAGTCGACACCCCCCAACCCGCGGCGCGCAATGTACGACTTTTCCCCGTCCAATTGTCGCCTCCCCGCAGGTTTCCTTTCCTTGGCTGGTCCAAGGCGAGCAGCACGCCGCCTCGACACGTGCCCCACCGTCCGACAAAGTGCTGCAGCAACTGACGCCTGACGCAGCTGCCGCCGGAACACGTTGTTGGGGGCTGCCGCGAGGCGACGCGACAACGTGCGGCGAGATGATGACGTCTTGCGGGCACGCGTACAGACACCAGCGCCTCGCTCTCTCTCTCGTTTCCTCTCGCCTACTCGTTCGATTCGCACATTCGCAGAAGCTGGTGCACGCGGCTCACCACTGGGCTACCAGCTGTGCACTCTTGCGCTGTTGGTAAACCAGCCCAGGCAGCACCACTCCTGACAGAAGACCGCTGAGACCCCGTGATCTCGGGCCATCGCGCACCGAGCTGCAGAAGGGCGCGATCGAACTTCTCAGTTCCCCGTCCGACTACAGCATCTGCACTTGCCATTCCTGACAACGGCGTCCGTGGCAAGCTGCTGCCTCTTTACCACAAAAGCACTCAGTGCCACCGAAATAATTCGCTGGAGAAAATGCAAAATGGGTGTGGGGTGGCAGCATGCCAACGTTCGTGCAGGCTTGGTAGGGTGTTGGGGGGTGAGTGGGACTGTCCCGAGAACAGCTCCCGCGGGCTGCGCGAGCGTCCTCGCTTCTGTCAAACAGCACTCGCCTGATCCACGCTACCCAGATCAGGAAGAGATTGGAAACGAAATTCGCGATAACGTGGAGCGGTAGGTTATCGTGGTACTTACGACTGACTTCATATCTGTGTGCGCGTGCTATCCACCTATATACCAAAAAAAAAAAAAAAAAGCTGGCACTGGTTTGCATGAATGTTCGTACCTGCCTCTCGAGTCGTAAACGCGGTGGAATGAGACGACTTGCACAGGGCATATCTATGCGCCGGTACTCTTCCCGTGCATACGAGTACACACGCCTTTGTCCACGCTGACCGGGTTTCGGCGCCCTATTTACCTGCATTGCATCGTTTAACCTAGATGCATATGCAAATGACACACTTTCGCGTTACCGCTGCACCATAACTGCTCAAGTGATCCCGTTCCTGGTCGGGTTAGGGAGACCTGAGGTACAACCGGTTTTTGTGACAAGCATGGGGTTGGGGGAGGGGGGAGTTGCCTGAGGGTCATCTTTCTCTCTTCCTCCCTTCCGAGAGAGAAAAAAGTCATTAACACATCAGTGACGGACGGGGGTATAACGCTTTCTACTTAACTCTCCCTGGCACTATCCAGTTAAAACTCTAGCGGGGCCTGTTTAGCGGACTAGCAGATGGAAGGTTGCTGGTTCGAATCCTGGTGTGGCTAAGGTTTATTTCCTGGAGTTAAACATTGTGCAAACTCCGTTCGGCCATCTCCCGCACATTAAACTGCCTGTCCGCACTGGCCATCTTACTGCAGCCATCAGTCTGGTGGTTCTTTCAGTGCAAAGTCTAGTAATAGGACCCCATCCTCCATTGTGCGAAGGGAAATCACCGCGAGGTGGAAGCACTGTCCCTCTAAATAACCACCACCACCACCAGTTAAAACAACACACGACACCGGGTCTGGGTGGATGGGGTAGTAGAGTGAATGGGACAGAGATAGAAAAAAACCATCGCTGGCTTGGCCTGTCACGTGAGGAGGGATGCTTGGCGAAATAATACTTTTGTGGAAAATCTTCCCAGGAAACAGCTGCCAAATATTTTCGCGGTAAATCCTACCAGGAAAACAAGCGACCAAATATGTTTGCATAAAACATGCCTATTGTCAGCTATCGTGCCGGCTTGCAAGTTTAGTTGGGGGCAAACCTTGTCAAGCTGGTGCGTGAAACGTCTCTGTGGAAGCAAAGCACGTTTAGCGGCGATAGCGCCACGTGGACAAGCTGCGCTGTGGTTGCTGCCAACTTGCCTGGCGCCAACCAGTCGGCGAAAGGACGATAGGGAGGTGGGATAACAAAGACAACACAAGATGGGGCTCAAAGGGCGGGGACAGCTGTACTCCTGTCTATTCTGACGTAAGGACACCCGCCAGTCACCTCCTGTAAAGCTCTGAAGACCACGGGATTCTTCCCACCTGCTAATGCCCTCCAGCATGCAGGTGCTCACCCATACATGTACCCACAACTGTACCCACTAGCACAGATGGGACGTGAACGTATTTCTATTTTGCACAAACGCGCAAAGCCTAGACCGTCTTAAACAGAAGAAAACTGATTGGTGCTATCGGGGATCACTTCACACACACACACACAAAAAAAAACTTTCCCTGTGCATTGGCCTGAGGCGACTCAAACGATAAACATAATTTATACGCTTTATTATTCAAAAATGGTTGTTGCGATTCCTCGCGTGTTTCTGGTGCAATATATAGTCGCTAAGGGCGAATTTTGAATGCATTTTTCCCCTTGGCAAAGCACACGCGTGGTTCCTTGTCCCTGAAAGCTGCTGCTAATTATATGCTCTCTCAGCAACGGTAGTCGGGTAAGGCACTGTAAAAAAGAAAGGAAAGGTGCACAGATACTATCAGATGGCAGGCTTGGGTTCCATATCTGGTCTTCCAGTTAGCAGTTAGCAGTTGTACTGAACAAGTATGCAGCGTAGTTTTTACTTTTCAGCCTAATGGGGCTCGGAACGCGCTACACGGAAGCATATCATTATCTCGGTCTCTACACACTTCTGCTCATCCACCCACTCACAGGTTGACGCAGATCCAAATTTCAACCCCCTCCACTCCACCACCACCACCACCACCACCACCACCACCACCACCACCACCACCACCCTACGCACTCATTCTCTCTCCAGAACGCGGCTGTAAGTCTGCCCGTAGAATGTAGTCGTAGGAAGCTGGCTCCAACACGGCTGTTTTGCAACTCTGAAATGGTAAGCGTAAATCTACGCTTTCAACCCTATTGTACTAAAATGTCAGCGCGCACTGCTCGTGGGTCCTGTGTCTGCGTACGTGCTGAAACCGTGCATTTTATGTGACACAAACACAGTTTATGTCAAGCAGAGACTTGCCCTCCAGCCACGTATCACATACGACACAAGGGCTTGGATGGAAAGTGGGGGAGGCGAGAGAGAGAAGAGAGGGAAGGCGAAAGAATTTATTTCATTACAACTTTGTAACATGCCACGTTAAACAAGCCGCTACACGTTAGAAACTCCGAATTCCTGCCAGTGCTACGGGGGAGAACGGGTGCTAAATGACCAAGGAGAGAGAAGGAGGTTAGTCTAGAATGTACTCGCGCAAACCTGCCCATTGCAAGCAGTCTACTGCAGACGGAGTGACGTGACTTGACACGGCTAGCGACCTGAGCCTGTGTGGCAAGTTGCTCCCACGCGCCACACGCTACAGTTAAGATTTACCTCGCACGGCCCCTGCACGACCGCCCTACAGACAGCAAAGCTGATCCTGTTTCGATTATGTTCTCTGTTCGTTGGACAAAGCGGGCTAAACGGGCTTGTGCACATGTATACGCCGACACAGCCCAACCACTTCTAGCTGCCTGCCTCTTCAACTGCTGGGTGCAAGCCAACAATTTTTTTAAAAAATCGCATTTCTACAAAAACGTGCAGCAAGCAATCTCTCCCCATTTTTTTCGATAGCACCGCTGGATTTTCTCACTTACCTCTTTGATAATCCGAATTCTACGGCCCTCATGCATTAACCGAGGGTTTACACGGTTCGACTAGCTCGGATGAAATTCGTCGTTAAGGCCTAATCGAACCGTGTAAAACTGGTCTCACTTGGATGAAGATTTTCTCTCAAAATGTCCTCCCCGAGAGGAACGTGCGTTTGTAATTAACATTCGATCCAAATTTCGAAGAATTAAATTGTTTTGTTGCAAACGGATGGACCAGTTTCTTGTGACTGCATTTCATCCGTCACAGTCCCGCCATGTAAACCCCGAATATTTTTTGACATTTCAAACCAAGATCTGTTTTCGGGTTATGTTAACAATAAACTTGTACCCATAACTACCTACAGTGTGCGCCTCATACAGCAGCACATACTGTGGTTACAAGTGCATAAAGGAACTGTGTCGCGGTTTTTCTCTGTCATGTCTAGGGTATGGCGCTTTATGTGTTTTACTACTCTGCTCGTTCGACTCGAGTTATCACAACATAAAAATGTGTCAAGAAGGGGGAAACTAACACTGCAATCACTACCTAATTTCCTCAATTTCTAACCGGCTCGAGCCCCCACCCCCTTGCTTGTCACGCGCACAACTTAACAAAAGCAGGCAACGATAATACACTACTCTATTTATTTACAGTTACTCCAGAATATTTCACTACACAATGAATGATGCTCCACTATACATCTACTGGTATACGTAGAACAATCACTCACACTCTCATACGTTCATCCCAGCGCTATCCGTATCTACACACACACGTTATTGACCGGGTTATGAATTCTACTACAGT
>SMGT01009374.1:190419-214496 GCA_004794575.1 Lanistes nyassanus
GGGGGGGGGGTCTTTCGTAATTAGATGCGCGGCAAATCTGGAGGTGTCAGAACTCCAGGCACTTCGCTATGGCCGGAGCACCAGCGTTGCGAAATCGCTCGCGAAATCTGCAATGTGCACCACAAATTTCTTTTGGAGATGTTGAAGCGCAAAGCGGAGGTTTGGGGCAAAAAGAACGCGATCATGGATACAAATATTTCGCCGAGAAATATATATTAAACGTGCGTGATAAGTCGACGAATGTCTCGTTCTTTGATAGATCTGTGTAGCAGTGCAGAAACGTTAATGATAACAAAGTTGCTCTGCATAAAAACTGTTAAAACTGTTTTAACTATCATATGTCGATGTATATGTAACAGTATAAAGACCGAGAAGTTATTACGCGGTAAAACGATGCTGGCGAATTTGGCAGGGAAGAATTTGATTTAGATATGGCTGAACTGACTGAGGGACTGCACAACGTACTGTCTTAAGAACTTTGCTCATTTCAAAAATGGAAATTTTAATTAGGTGAGTCGTAGCGAGTCCCAGCGCTTGTGCGCACAGTTCGCGTACATGATTGTACATGTGGACTGGGGATGTGTGCTAGCTGCTGGTGCTTTTGCGAAGGGGGGTAGGTGGGTAGCGGTTTGTGTGTCTTATCTATGTATTGTCCGTCATGTTGTGCGAATGAGTGCGAGCGCTGGGAGCAAACTTGGTTTGGAGCACTACAAAATAAATTAGTATTATTTTTTAATTCGTTTGTGTCTCGTATACTGCTCAATCAACGTATAGCTACTTATATTTTTTTCATACATCATGCAGTATGTGACACTCGTTTGTACAATAGCACCAAATCCTTACGACAATGGTTGCCATGCAACAGCTATTTTTTTAAAAAAAATTTTTTATTTTCCTTTCTACTTTATAACGCTGTTTTACTGCATACATTTTAATAAAGAACAAATGAGGACAGAGCGCTTAAATTATCGAAAGATAACTCCAACAAAGATACTGACAGCGCTCACACATAGCCGTATGCAGACGCCTGTGCCCAAAGGGAGCTTACCGTACCTAAACACGTAGCAAAGAGAGGGCCGAAAGAAAGGAACTTGGCAGATCCTCAAAAAGATCTGCCATCCCTTTCTTTATAACGGCGCTATTCTTCACACAGCCCTCTCTTTGCTACGTGTTTGGGTACGGTAAGCACCCTTGGGCACTTGTAACTTATTACAGTACACTGAGGTACGAAACAGATTCGACGAGATTTCTTCGTAGTAAGGGCTGACATAGTGCAGCCACGTTACATACAAAAGAGACTGGGCTTGCAAGACCGAAGGATGTTCGCTCACCTCCAAAAGTACAAGGGTCACAGGCATGCATAATTCTCCGAAAGACACCGATCGGCAGTCCCTCCCCTCTTCCCCTCCCCACCCAACGCCACGTGGCAGTTTCGGCCAGGCGGTGACCCTGCGGTCATCGATAGCGCCCACTAGAGGTCGCTCTTGTGCGCAGTTGTACTCGGTTGTCAAGGCAGACTTTGGCGCTGGGAAGGTCAGAGTCCGAGTGACCCCTCACCGAGAAACGCAAACGGTACGGTTCTGCTGCAGGGGGAGTGCTGACTGCTGACACGTGCACGCAGGCAAGAAACTGCGCACTCATCATGGTTCTGCTGTGAACCATGCTACAGGACTGGAATTTTCCTGCTTATCATGCAACTTACCACAGAGACTTTAATGCAGATCATATTTCTTCTACAAGCCAAAACGTGCCCCACTATTCCCCCAACTCCCCGCCCTCACCACTCGATCTTTCTGTCTGTGCATGCACGCGTTAGCGAACATGCACCCACGCAAATTCATGCATGCGCACCTACGCACACGCCCGTACTTTCACACATACACAGCAAACCACAGGGCTGGGGAGGGAGGTGCAGAAGCAGAAAAAAAATTAGCATCGCATTTTTTTTTTAAAACTTTGTGGGCGTCTCGTTAGCTGTAAACATCGTGTTCCTGTCTCCCGCTGTACTCCCGGCTGCGTGCGCTCTCTGTGCTTCTTCCGTGCACGGGCCATGATGCCGCCCACACCGGGCACAGTTCTAGCAATTTCGCCAAACCTGTTCGTTCACCGAACACTGTGTGACAGAGAAGGGCGGCGAGAGGTGGGGCATGGGGGCAAGGAGGGACCCGAACAGAGTTTTCGTTGTGTGCAATGGTAATCTGCAGCTGCTGAGCACGCTGTTGTTGCACATACGTCTGTTGTCCTTAACATGAGGCTGGCTGTAGCGCCATTACGAGTCCAGTGCGCACGTGGGACCACTTTCGCTTCCGGGTCGTGTGTAGTTTTGCGTCGCCTCATTCGTTCGTGGTTTTACACAGCAGTGGGAACCCGTGCAGAAAGCCGCACTGGCGTTTTGCAGGGATTCTTTTACGCAAAAATTGTCGACTACGCACATTTAACGCTGCGGTCACGTGGGCGTTTGCGGGTGTGCTTTCGCGAGTGTAGGTGGGTGAGAATGAGAGAACATGGAAACCAAAGCTGACACCGAATAAACAAATATTTTGCGCAGATCTTTACAGGTAGAGCCAAACACCATCGGACAGCGACGTCTGACGTGGGTGGCCATATTGGTTGTACCAGCTGCCAATCTGCCGACCGTGCTGCATACAGTGCAAACAGCAATAGTTTCTTTTATCTCTAAATCCCCCTTGCATTATTTAAACCCAAATATTTTCCAGAAATGAGACATTCCTCGCTTGTTTCCACTATTTCTAAATCCTCATCGTCCGCTGTTATGTCCGTTCTTGGTACAGGAATCACGGAAACGAGAAAGGAATGACTTCCTTTCTTTTAATACTAAACGTAGCCGACACGTCTTGCCTGTTGCCGTTGTCGCGTTTTTTAAAGGCCGGAGCCCTTAGCATGATTTACCGATACTGGTGCTTTGCCCAGCAGTTACAACAGCCTTCGCACGTCTCGTTTAATGTCACATTAGTCTAAGTTATAACTATTTATTCCTCAATGTTGGTAACTGGGTTTGATATGATTTCATTTAAAGCTTCTATATTCCTAGTTCGCTAGACATTATCTATCGGTTTACAGTAAGGGCTAGAGTTTTCGCATCGGTTTGTAATCTGCATCTGTTGATCAGTCATCTGCTTCAGAAGAAAACATACCTTAGCTTCTCACCATAGCAGGCCCAAGTGTCGGGTTGCAAGGCCGATCCTATCGCCCGTCCTAAATTGCACATGGCAGACGTGTCTTCTGATAGTTCTTAAAACCAAAAATGCGGACAGAAGGTTCATGTAACCCAACCCTGGGACAGCTGGCATGGACGTTCTTACCGTCCATTCGTAAAGATGCACATAGAATAAACAGGGCGAATGTGCCTTAAGACCGCTCTTAAGGCCGGAAGAGCGGATACGAACGCTCATGCGACCCAACCCTGGGCTGACTTGCATGAGAGTTGTTATCTCCACTTCTGGTCATAAGAGCCATTCGCCCTGTGTATTTTAAGTACACCTTTATGAAAGAACAGAATATAAGAAAACTCATGCAAGCCAGCCCTGGACTGCACGTGTTCAAATGTGCAAAACTCAACCATCGGTACATGTACTTTCTGCATGCGTTACCATTTCTGCACATCAGCTTGCGTCTCAGGTTTATGCTGATCTTACATTGGTCGACTTATCGATGAATTAATGACAAAGGACTAATCCAAACATCTGGAACAACAACAATAACACCAACAAAAATGCGTTTGGGATGGAGAGATTTGCCCGACAACTTCTCATTTAACTCGGTCTGAGAAAGTCCGAATAGAATACATCATGTCCAGTTTTATCGAAAAACGTCTACGTTTCTGCAGCTAATAGTAAACTTTCTTTTCTGTTTTACCCCTGCAATCGTTCAGAGTTTGGTGACTAGAGCTTTACAAGCTGGCGAAAAAGTTCGACCTAATGCGCAGCTAACAAAAGTGTTGCCGTTACCTTCTGGAATCTCGGTTAGAGTACACATTTTCCCCTATAAGGTGCAAACGGAGAATATGAGTAGCAAATATTCAGTACAGGGAAACAGGGCTTTAGAACTCCTTACAATAATAATAGTGTTCCAACAAAAATCCATCATTTCTGTTGGGTAAAAATTTTATACTGCAGCTCTGAGCTTTCACAATGTTTACATTTGCTCATATTACTTGCAATGCTGTACTTCTAATATATCAACCACTCATTACAGTTGTTACGGTTTGCAACGAGGCAGTACTTATAATATATAATACATAATATAGAAAGGATGGCATGTAATTGGCCAACTACAATGATTCGCCTTTAGGTGGGTGGGTGGCTGTCTTGCCACTGTTTACAATATTTAAAGTTTACACGAAAGTTGTAGATGCCAATAACCCTCTCAGATCATTACAGCTACTGGTACTACGCCTTTTACACTAACACAGGAAGCGAATGACGCAATTGCCTCAGAACCCCAAGGCAAAGGTTCGATGCCCGTGCGCCGCCCCAAACTTCCCCAAGTCGAAGTCGACCCAGCCGGAAATGGGTACCATCCCATAGGTCAGGGACTGGGGAAGGCAAGTCAGTGATGGGCACTGTCCTAATGATGCTGGCCTCGAGAAAAGTTGGAGGGGGGGTGGGGCCTCATACACTTCCACTCACCCTACGACCCAACACATGTCACTCGACAACCTTTACATTCAAGTTTGTTTGAACGCCTATAAGCCTTGTTGACAGCATTGTACTGAATATTACATTTGATCCACATAAACTGCACAGCGACACTGCAGCCTCAGCGTGAACAGTTGTCCGCAGTTTGGAGAAACCATCCTTTTCCTTTCAGCTCTGTTATTCTTTGTTCGCGTCTGCAGCCCACAGAGGTGGCCACGCGCCCACTCTGCACGGTCAACAGAGCTAAATAGGTCACAGAAGTACAGCAACAAACAGCAGACACGGGACAAAGAGGCTATATCGCACGATACACGCTTCCCTTGCAGCTCGAACAGCGTAGGCAGCACAAACCTGGCGCCGGTTAACGATGCAAATGATAGCTGAGAGAGTGAAGGGGAAAAAAATGCGCACTTACTGTCGAGCCGCGGGGGCCACAACAACACTGCTGTCGGAGTCGGTGTAAGTCATTTGCAAAGTTCGTTCGACCCTGGGTCCTGCACTGCCACTCGGGGAATGAATGGTAATGTTCCACTCTGGCTCTGCTACGCAGTCCACTGTGTGTCGTCTGCTCAGCGAAAACTGGCCACCTGTCAAGCGAAGGGAAGGCTATCCCAGGCCTGCTACTGGGGTGCTCCGCCTTGAGACGCCTTGACAACACGGGGTTAGGTCTATTTTTACACACGGGCCTGCGTCTCCCCTCGTCTCGCCCTTCGCTGTCATTGGTTCGAGCAGTCGGGGTCACGTGCATGCGTTTAGCAGGCCCTGTGGGCTGTGAAGCTGCTGGTGTTTGGTGTGAGTTGGTTTCTTTGTTCGCGGTCTCAGTGGACATACCCTGGAAGTAGTTATAACCCTAGCCTCAACAAACTAGCGTGAGCGAAAAGTTTGCTGAAACATGACGCCATACTTCGGACCTTTTTTTGCGTCAACGCTTTTCGTGGCTTATCGGAAGTGGAAAGTTGCTGGTCTCTTCGTAACGTATGGGGAGCGTAGACTACATTTGGCACGTAGTTTCGCTCAACGTGAAAGGGATGTTGGGGACCCACCCCCTCCCCCAGTCTATGTTCGTAACAAAGTAGACAGATCGGCTACTCCCCTAGAGCTTGTCCTGCTTATCAAGAAATGACGGAGGAGGACGGCAGAGGTTGTCCGAAACTATCCCGCATGTTCCCACCTCCCTCCCATCCCCTCCTGACCAGGACCTTCGATATCGGCCACAGACATGAGATGAGATATTTACAATCCTTTTATCGTCGGCCACTAAACGCATTCGAACCTGGGTCACTGGGTTAAATATAGGAAGTTTAAGGATTCACTGTGCCGATTTTCGAGAACCCAACCTGCCATCCCTCGCAAAATCTGATACTGATTGCTACACTTTGGTGAAATACTGTACATCTGATTATCTGTGTGTGCTGAACGGGTTGGATTTGGCGAGATTGTGACAACAGAACAATAAATGCTATAGCTGTAGTTAGGAAGATCTAGTGTATATGTTTATACTGATACTCGTAGCTGGGCATAATTATACATGTCTGCACAAAACACATGTACACACAACAGTATACGTTGTGTGCATATATATAATTTATATGTTTCTGTACATATTGTGTATCTATTTAAACTAAAAGTGTCTGGATGTATAGTTGCAAGCATTTAGGGTTGTTTTTTAATGTATTATATATCAGTACAGATGTGATGTGCGAACTCAAATTTTGGCCAAGGATGAATAAAGATGTATCTATTGTATTGTATTTTACAGTGTATTTTATTGTATTATATATGCTATTTATAAATGCTGACCACCTGAGGTCACCATATGAACTAGCCAGCTTTAATTGGCCTGTGAGATCAATAAAGTTCTATATAAATAATTTTATATAAATACATTTTATATAAACGCATTCAATGGTGTATTTGTCTTTGTATTCTTCATGTTAGCTCAATTCATTAATTGTTATGGTATCTGCATATGATGTTATAAATATTAAAAGCTAGTAATATGCACTGAGGAGTGGGGAACGATCTACCGCACGTTCCCTCTGTCCTTGTTTCTCTTCCCTCGCCGTCTCTCTCTCCCCCTCCCCCCGTATTCGTCCCCTTCAATCAAGCCAAAAGTTATTAAATATATAGTACACAGAGCTATATAAAGCTAGCGCTTGCACTATGCACCATGCCCTTAAGGGCAATGCACTCCAGGGATACGAGGCCAGCAATGTATATTAAAGCGGTACTGCGACCAAAGACAACATTCTATTTTCGATGCCAATAAGTGAACAAAATATCAATGTGTTCATCTGGTCAAACCCGAAAAGCGGAAGTGAACTCCCTTGACGTCACTATTGTGTATTAGCAGACGACGCTCAGGTGTACTTGTCTCCTGCCAGAAAATGAAAAGAAAAAAAGACGTTTCCTCTGCAAAATTCTGGCGTGCACACTGGTTGATAGATGTGCATAGTAGAAGGGAGAATATATGCCAGGGTATGCAGATTGTTTTGTTTATGCACAAAATCTCAATTTATATTACTCCTTACTTATTAATTTTCTGTCAGTATTACCATTTGTTTAGTCACAACAAGCAAGTGAAACTTGAATGCTTGTAGTGCATATCCCCATCTTGCTGTGTAGCTCGTGTTATAGTTTGTGTTGCCAGGAGATCTGAACTTCAAGGTCGTATGGTTTGGTCTGGTAAATCCCATTTTCAACTTTAGCATCATTAATGGTGCCTTTGTCATTGTCACTAGTATTAATACGCATCAATCTCAACAGAACTGCTGTCACTATGGCTGCTTTCGCAGGACACGTGTGTCACATGTCACCCCTAGGTTGTCACCTGTCACTCCTAGGTAAGCCTGTTCCCCTTCCCTCTCTTCACACCTGGTAGGTGGATGGTAAGTCATAGCCAGGCTAACAGCTCCGCCCCAACCTGGGCTGGCCAGAACTGGTTTAAACTAAAATAAGGTGGCCCCCGTGAACTCTGGGAGCGCGAGCGCACGGTACTTAAGCAGGGGGAGCGTGAGTGTAGGGATTGATTCAGACACTCAGAATCGGACTAGACACGGGAGAGATGAAGTAAGAAGACCAAGAGAAGCTGACACGTGTAGACCCACCGACCTCTGCCCCTCGCCATCTTAGCCAGGACGTTGGAGCAGCAGCTAGCAGTCACGCTGAATACACTGTTGTGACGTGACGGGCCGTACCTTAACTTACTGGACTCGACTTCTCAGAATTACTGAACAAACTTTTATGATGATCTCGTAAATGTAGATTTAATTGAGCAATCGTCACCAAAACCTTTACTGCTTCAGGTCAATGGTTTCTACAGCAAAGGGTGACGATGCTATGAAATAATGCGAATAACTAGAGACATCTACCGAGGGAAAAGATTCTCATAGTCTGACACGTTCGCTCAGTCTCACACAGGCATAACACTTCTAGCTCAAGAGCCCCCACCCTCGTAAAAGACACAACTGCAGCGAACAGTTATCCAACAAATATTTCAAACACTAACTGGATTGACAACATCAAATATATCTACAGATTATTTACAGAGAATCACCGTGCTCGTGTCTAGGGTAAGACGCTGCCTGATGACGTCATACCACGCGGTATCAGACAAAGAAGATAATCAAACTCCAGAGGGGAAATCAAACTGCAAAACGGCCCATGATCCCTCTCAATAAACAAATACAGTAAGTGACCGACAACAGAGCTCCTACTCTCGTCACTAAGTTAAAGTACGGCCCGTCCTGTCCCAACGTGAAGCGGTTCCCTCTGCTCCCCATTGCAGGCAAGCAGACCATCCTAGCTGACACAATCATGACATCACAAGTGTTAACTACCGCCCAGGAAGCCCAGCCATGTTTTTGGCAGGCAGGTGAAAATGTCGATGTTCACAGTCAAATATCACTAAAATAGGTTCGAGTTTTGTATGTGGTTTGCGAATCCAGTGTGTGTTAAGGATGCTTAACCATGTATTAAATAAATAGAAAAAAACTGGCAGTCGCAGTACCTCTTTAGCACCCAGAAGTCCCGTCAGGGTAAGTGCACTTTAGGTCAGTAGATCAACGGGAATAATAAATTAGAAATCCTTGATGTGACAGCCATATTCTCTAGTCCTAGCAAAAAAAATGCGTTTTTGATGCATTTACATATATATATTTTATGCACATATATATTATATGCACATATTTTTATTGCACATTTTGTATGTATTTATGTAAAATATATATAAAATATATATGCACGTCTTCTCTTCACATAAACGTTTCCCAAATGTTTTATATATATATGTGTGTATGCGTGCGTGTCTGTGTGTGTGTTATAATATATTGTCTGTTAGATAAACCTGTTTCCGAAAAAAATGCTGACGCGTGTGTAAGTACAGATGCAGGTTAATTGCAGAACCTGAGGGACAAGTGAACTCCCAGGTGTGTACCACCTGGAGCCGTATTCATAGCCGTTGGTAAGCTAAACTAATCTCGATCAGAAGACAAACTTCAAGACTATAGCAGTAATGTCGTGCTTGCTGCAGATATAAAGGGCCCCAGGGTCGGATCTTCTGCTCGGCCAACGTATTTTATTATCTGTAGGTGTCATCTGCAGGTGTTTACTGTTTACTGTTTATTATCAAAGGCAGTCTTCTGGCTCTTCTGTTTCTTCTCCTTTCTGCTTTCCCCATTACTCTTCACCCTTTCCCCAGCACTCCTCACCCTTTCCCCAGCACTCCTCACCCTTTCCCCAGCACCCTTCACCCTTTCCCCACCACCCTTCACCCTTTCCCCACCACCCTTCACCCTTTCCCCAGCACTCCTCACCCTTTCCCCAGCACTCCTCACCCTTTCCCCAGCACTCCTCACCCTTTCCCAAGCACCCTTCACCCTTTCCCCAGCACTCCTCACCCTTTCCCTGCTGACTTGACGACAATAAACAATAATCATACTTTATAATTCATGCCACGTGTATTTCCAAATGTGCTGGGCATTGTATACCTGTTTTCGTATTTTATTTGTTTAGCTTTATTAATTGTAACTCATAGTTATAACACATAGTCCGCCTGCTTTAATTTTTCTTTTGGTGGGGTGGGGTGGGTTGGTGGTGTGAGTGGGGGCAGAACCATGTGACCTTTTGAATTAGGAATTTGTGGCACGAACTTTCTGTTGATCTTATGGCACTTATGGCTCGCTGAATTAACTGTTTTTAAAAGTGCAAAAGTTAGTTTTATAGCGTAAGCGACAGATGCGCTAGAAGTTTAAGCAGAATTTATTGTACGTCTCGATTTCTGACAGAGATCGACACGACAGGCTGTGCATGTATATAGTCTGCTTCTATCTCTGTCCAGGAGCTGTGTCGATAGAAGTGCTATAAATTTGTCGCCAGTGCTGCCATCGACTGGCGAGACGACAGTGTGCGACATCCTGTCATGCGTGTCGTTTATGCACAGTTCTAGCGTAGGCCGTGCGAACGCAGGGCAGACGATAATATCGGCGCACTGCTGGTGCAATAAGATCAGCCGTTAGCAACTTGTGGCAGGTGTGAAAATACTGCAGTGACCTGCGGGGAAAGCAGCCACGAGTGAGAGTTGTTTGGCGGGCGTCTACAGGAGGATGCTTTAAAGAAGAAATTCACACTGCCTTTCTCACACACGAGACAGGTGGGCTGACAGACAGACGGACGGACAAAAAGACATGCGTGTGGACGGATAGATAAAGAAGTAAATGGATACCTTGACCGCTAGACTAACAGATGTGAAATGCTGCAGAGTATCAGGAGGAAGAGGACCCGATCGGGGGAAGAGAAAAGGGAAAAGGACGGAAAGATGTTCTTGCGGGGGTGGGTGGGTGGGAATGAGAAACCAGACACACCCATTCAGTTTTAACGGCCCCTCCCTACAGCTAACTATAGCCGAGACTGTCCCGCTGCGAGCCAGGTATGTCCGTGTTTGCGGTGGCCCTTGGCTCGCCTAGCTGCCAGCCACAAACAACGTCAAACCGCACGTGGTCACACAACGCGCCGTGCTGCATGCACGGCTCAGGTGGGGAGGACACACGGGGTCTGGGTGCTAAATTTAGCGCAGACGACGTCTTATCCGCGGCCAAAAATAAATCGTGACGTCAGCAGTTCAAACTGGCAGAAGCTTGACTGGGAGAAGTCAGACAAAGGCTTTTCTAAAAACAGCGTTATTGCAAGCGTTATCAGTTTGAACAGTCACAAAGACCACCCCCACATCACAGTGAACTTTCTTCACGATGTAGGCCTACAGTCGCCAGTGACCACAAGTACCGCTTGCTCACACAAAAATCCAGTATCTCAGGAAATTCAGTTCTGCGGTGCTCGTATTTGGAAAAAGTAATTAAGTTTCATCCGGGATTCACGACAAGTCATTTAAAAAAATGTAGGATGTGGTTTTCGAGTTGTTTCCCCATGCACTCGTTCCCATCCTTTGACAGGAAGTCTTCCTCGTCCCTTTCACGAGTTGTCTGCCTGTACACTTCCGGTAGCTGTCAGCGTGAGTGCCCCCCCCCCCCAACACACCAAGCCATTATCTAGCCAGCAAACAAAGGACACTTCCGCCTCTCAGCAAACTTCCCCATCCTCGTGCGAGCTACGACCTGCAAGGGGCAAACATTTACAACATGTCTAGCAGCACACCTGAGCTTGCACTGCCCCCAAATGCCGCGTTTTCGAAAGGAGGGAACTCGCGTATTATCTCGCGTAAATGTCGAACATTAACATTTACGCGATATGCACGCATTTCCTCTTTTCGCAAACTTTTCACGCAGCGATGCTCGCAACAGCCTGAAGCTTTCAGCTTTCACGCAAGATTTAGTATTGCGTGCGTCTTCGTTGTGTGAAAATACATGCTCAGGGTTTCTCTCTTTCTCTCACTCCCAGGAGAGTGAATGTTTTCATGGCTAGCCGCTGTTCTAAAAGGAGGACGCTGAAGTAAACATGAGCTACGCAGTGAAGACACTAAAGCTGGCCCTTGACCAAACACTTATTCCAGTGCCTTCGTTGTGGGACAACTATTATTCTCTTGTCCATAAACTTATCTATTACGCACACGTGTGGGGACGCCCGTGACAGCGAAAGAAAACAGTTCGGGGTGGGGTGGGGGAACAAAGTGAAGGCATACACAACAAAGTAGTCATTTCTTGTAAACAGGCGATCTGTAGCAAAGCAAAACGTTCACTGCAGGATGGTCTTAATTCGTAATAAACCATCTCGAATCGACTACTGCAACTCTTTTATCTCTGGCCCTTCCTGACTCTGCCAGCTCGCTTCAGTCTAAAGAAAAAGAAAACTGACCAATATCAACCTTGCTTCGCTCCACCGGCTTCCTGTCTTAAAAAGTTTCGTTTTCTGCTACAAAAGCCTCAGCAATTCCGCTCCCACTTACCCATCCCACTCCCTTCAGATCTATACACCCCCTCGCAATCTCTGTACTTCCCTTTCTTCGAGCCCCTGTTGTCATCATATCCCTCGCATTAAGCTCGGCATCTTTGGTCTGCGATCTTTTGCCGTCTCCAGTCCACTGACCTGGAACAGCCTGCCTCTCTCCATCCGCAAGCTACCTACACCCTCTACTTTTTAGTTCTACCAAAACATGGGATCTCTTTCGTCACGGTTCGATAAAGGACTGTGGGTTGATCTTCTGCAGTTTCACCAGCAGCATATATTTTGCTAGATATGTGTAGCAATGTGTTAGATATGTGTAGCGATCATTCCGATTAACCAAGCACACGTCTATTACCATGTTGACAACCGACTGCTGTTCTTAATTAAACCACTGGTCCATCATATTCCTATCCCGTGCCCCGCGTCGTCTGCTGGTTTGTGCATGTTGGCAAGGTTCCAAAATTGGAGGCTACGTGCAGGGCACATTGACCTCCACGTTGCTCACAGGCTCCTCACGACACCCCTCCCCTAACACACGCAAGCATGCATCCGCCCCCTCCCAAACGTGCAAACACTCGAAACACCGTTCAACTCTATATGGCAAATAAGGAAAAATGCAAGGAACGAGACGATGTTTATTCTGCTAACAAACATCAGTTTGACACCGAATAAACAAATCCACGCCGTATTGGCTACACTTTATACCGAATGATGTAGTAAAAGCTAGAATGAGATACAAACACTGATGAAGTGAATCCATTTTGAAAGGGTCATGAATAGTGAAATCAGGTTCTAAACAAAGAGATGTTCTGTTATCTGTAGATATTGCACATCAAGAATGTAACATTGTGCATGCACATAACAAGCTAGACTTCAAAATGGCCTCATGCAAAAGATATAGAGCGAAATAGGTTACAAATCTATTATCAGAAAAGTCCGAAGGAAAATAACTCCTATTAAATCTCTTGCTGCATCTGTTGGTAATGCAGGTCAGACAATGCGCCTGTAAGCTGTCCTGATTGTGTCAATCACGAATGTCAGCGCAGAAGGTAAAAGGGTCAGATAAACGACTCATTTGTACGGTAAAAGTGTACGCTGGTCGCAGAATGACTGCCACTTCGAGATAAGGCGCCAGCCTTGCTGTTGCTCTCCTCATATGCACAAATAATGCATTTTTGTGCCCGTGGGTCCCCCCTCCCACTTCCAGAGCTAAGCCGAATATTCAACTTCAATGCCTCACAGTGAAGTTCGTGAGATACAGAGAGAAACCTTATTTCGACGTCAACACCATCTTATCGCCGTTGTTATTTCTGTTTCCGCTGCTGCTGAACGAAACGATAAACGGGATCGAAGACGCCTTCAGGTGGTGCAAGCATCAGTCATAACGTCAGCAAGCGTCAGTCATAACGGCTCCAGACAGCAGGCGTCTGCGATTCTTCCGTCTTCAGCCTTCTCGTCACGCGGCCGGCAACCGGGAAGGGCGGTCATCGCTAGGTGGCAGTGTGGTTGCTGCTGCTGTTGCGATCATACCAAGATGAAGAAGGGTCACCTTGAAGTCTATGTTGGGGTGAAGGTCGCGCGTTGCCGAGGTCAGACTGGCAGCTGGACGACTGGTTTTGGGTAGATGTCGCTGTAAAAGATGGTGTCGTGGTAGTTGCAGACGAATGCATCGTCTGCCGACAGCTCACCTTTGGGCTTCTGCAACACAAGACGACAATCTGGCTCAGCACACCACCCGACATTTAGTGCACATTCAATAGGAAATATTGCTAACTGTCCTGCTGGCAAAACAACACAAGTAAACGCGAGTGAGTGTGTCTGTGTATGTGTGTTTGTGGGCGTGTGCTTAAGGATGATGGCAAGTGTGTAAAGTGCAATTTAAATGCAATTAGCACTGACCTCGATCAACAAGCAGGTGATGGCTTCGTCCTTCGCCCAGCACGGCGCACATCCATCACTCAGCATTTTCTTCAACTTGCTGCAGTTTTTTACCTGTAACACAGGTACACAATATACTCAGCTACATCTCTAGAATGGGATAACTGCCGTCTTTCATGTCTCACACTCTACTACGCTACATCCCTGTGAGTCAATAATTCTACCCTTTCAATTCATCCGTCATGCTATACCGCTACGACGTGGTATGTGTTGGATAAACCTTAAATTTACCGTGCCATCTGTCTCCATGACAATAACGCTACCGTGCCACATGTCGGCCGTACACATCGGTTCTACCGTGCCACATGTCGGCCGCATAATGCGATTCTACCGTGCCACATGTCGGCCGCATAATGCGATTCTACCGTGCCACATGTCGGCCGTACACATCGGTTCTAACGTGCCACATGTCGGCCGCATAAAGCGGTTCTACCGTGCCACATGTCGGCCGCATAAAGCGGTTCTACCGTGCCACATGTCGGCCGTACACATCGGCTCTACCGTGCCACATGTCGGCCGCATAAAGCGTTTCTACCGTGCCACATGTCGGCCGCATAAAGCGGTTCTGCCGTGCCACGTCTGCCAGTAGGATTGACTTCACGTGCTAAAGCATGAGCAGCGCCGAGTGCAGAAAGGTGATTCGCCTACACTTTACACTCTGTTCGTCTGAAAGACTTTTTTTTAAAACCTAACTACCGTTTCCACCCGAAGGCGGGCTGGAGGCAGGCGAGTTATCGATTTCAAGCCACAACCCTGCATGCAAAGCTATTCGGCCGACAATTTTAGGCAATCTGTTTTTTTCTTGCACTGGTAGCAGCGAGTTATAGGCTGTAGGTGTAGCCGATGTGAAGTGGATTGAACTACTGGAGGTACATATGGACAGACTGCAGTGCACATAGGTCTCCGCTCTCGCCATCACGCACTACGCAGGCGCCTTCGCGCATGCACACACACGCCCACGCATGCGCTTTAAAAGGTCATGTCAAACTGTGCTACTTACAGTCAGCAAGCGAATGCCATTTTCCCAGCAGAAGGACCGGATTAGAGTCTGCTGTATATGCACGCCGACGTCGGATGACGAAGCAAGATCCGGCATGAGACACAGCATCACTTGCTCTGATGCGCTGCCCACACAGAAATAACACGTACGCATATAATTTCAAACATCAGGACAGTCGGCATCAGACACAGCATCACTTGCTCTGACGCGCTACCCAAACAGAATTAACACGTACATATCAGGACAAACAAACATCAGGACACAGCCGAGGACTCGGGAACATTTTGCGTGACCTTAAGTTTATATAACTTTCTCCTACTGGTCTCCTTAGTCCTATACCCGGACCTGCGTTTCTGGTGTGCAGGCATTTAAAGGTAAAAATCGTCCCGTGGCTGTTTTAGGTGTGTACGAGACCCCTCTTTTCTGTGGACCAGCATGGTGAGGGCGATGCCCATATCTTCTCGGGAAGTATGCTTTCAGCACCCGGCCGTCCGCTTCCCTTTGTATTTACGTAGTTCTAAAGCACGTCGGTCATTCTGCTCGGGACAAAGGTCGTGGTTTTGTGTACCGTTCCCTGCTATTGACCAAAGGTAGGCTTGTAGGCGTATTTTGCACCCGTGATCATCGAGATAAAGGTCCTATTGTCTGGTGTCAGAGTGTACTTCTGCATCGCCTGGAAATATCGAGACCGCGGGGAATAGGTGAAAAACGGTTAGGGCCTTCTGTCCTGTCTGCTATGGCACTCCGAGCAGCCCTATCGCCTAAAGGTTCGGAGTGTAACGAGCAGGATCAACAAAAGGTCAGATTCCTGAGCAGCACTCACCAGCTTAGCAGCTTGGCGCACTCCTTGACCCCGACTGTGACTCGACCAGAGGTCAGCGCGTGCAGTAGACAAGTTTCCAGCCCATGGCCTATCGTCTTCGAGCTGAAACATACGAAGTTAAAAATGACCAGTTAGTTGTCTCCTTCTCCCTCGTTCGCTCGCTCCGTATCACACACGTACGCACACACCCCAGACAATGTGCATATAATGAGGCAGATGACTAATACAAGGGTGAAAACACACAACATTTAAAAGAAAGCCCAATCTCCAATAATTATTTTATCAAGGTGGTTGATTTCCTCTTTATGTGTCTGCACCGGACTGCACAAGCGTTCGTTTGTCATATTCATACATTAAATGTGCCCATAATGTTAAGACGGACAACGAAAGTTCCAAATTTATTGTCTCCTGCACAGATTTATGTGCAGTCACGTCAGACACATTAGCAAACAGCTGAGTAACCTGATTTGAAAAAAAAAAGAAACAGAAAGGATTCCAGCCGTTACACTCGGAGGCAGCGAGAGGGTTGACCACAAAGTTTAACGTAGCTTTTAGAAACTCATTCGGAACACGGAGGTTTTTCTCGCTGTTCCCTTCTTCTGCGGTTTACGAGGACTGCAACAGATAAGCTCGCCCCGCGTGCAGTGACGTCACCAGGCCCCAGTGCAATGAACTCGCTGTAGCAGCCACGTGCGAACGAGGTGAACGGGTTCAGTTCCAGATGCAAGCCCTCTGGGATAAAGCGAAGTGGGTGGGCGGGGAGTGCCACAAAACGCACCCTCTGCCATGCTGCGCACCAGGTAAAACCCCAGGAAAGGTGAAACAGTTCTTTCGATTTTCGAAAAAGCCTCCCTCTGCGCGTAGTTTTCCTCAGCGTGCGTTCTTCCCCGTCCGGCTACCTGGCCTCGCCCGCATTCGTGAAATAACTGCTTTTAGTTTGCGGCGGTAAAGCTTGCTTAAAAATAGTTCCCGCCGCTGCATTGTGCAAGTTCTGCTACATGAGAAAATGACAGGAGTCGGGAGGCGAATTCTTTTGGGGGCAAACTTTGCATTACAACCTACCGTAACTACCCTTCCCTACTCTCTCCCCTCCCTCCACACTCATTGCCATCTCGTCCGCATGCAGCAACAGGGTGGCGTGGTACGTAGCCTTAGTTTAAAACTTTGTCCAAGACACCAAACAAAATGTATCTCGGCCAATGCTACACAGAGTATTTTGCGGCATGTACTCGCTATTATCAGCGACTTGGCCGCACGCGGGCCTACTGCTCAGACTGTACTTTGCCATCGGCATGTCTCTTCTCATTCACAACACTGCACCCGGAAGCAACCTGTTAAGTTCGTTCATCTCAGAATGCGATAGCAGGCGCCCTTCACGCCAGCAGGTAATCAAAACAAGTTGCGGCAGGCAGCTGGTGTGGACGCAAGCACCAGAGGACTTCTCAAGGTCGTGCAAAAAATGCACCCCCATCGTGCCACGACTAGCCGGACGTTGGCATGCCAAAGTGATGCTGCCCCAACGCTGTCACATGCACCCTGTCAACGACTTGCCTTTGCAGTTTGATCCGAGCAGTTATCTGCATTAGTCCACGTGGCCAGGAACGAGAACAGCGACAAACAGCGTTGTAAACATTTGCTGGCGTGGCCGCGTATCTTGTTTGTCGGTCCGACTTGGCGAGGGCAGCCTGAAGTAAGTCAACAACATGTTTGTGTTCCTCTGCCATCCGGTCACCTTCCACCCTCCAGCGTGCGCGACCTTGGGCAACAACGCGCCCACGCCCCCAACCCCCAGCAGCTGGTTCCCTCCCCTTACTCTCCCACGCCCTCGAGCTGCTGCTGCAGCTGCTGCTTTCTACCGAGAACCGGTCGGCCCCCCCTCCCCACACAGCATCCCAAAACTGGACTGCGCCAAATTCTAAATGCCATCTCGTCTCCCCCCCAAACCCACCTCCACCATTTCTTTTAAAGAATCTGCATAACGGTGCGTTCCGCCCTCCTCAGCGGCAGATTCAAAGATCAAACAGCTGGCTGCAAGTTCAGGCGATGCACGCCTGTTGTGGCTTACGCAATGTTGCTTCACCACGCCCGCTGTAAGCTGTTCCGCTGCAGAGGACTGATCAGTCTGAAGGGGTTGGGGGGGGGTAGCGATGGAGTGGGGGGGATGTCAGTGTCAGTATTTTACTGCGCTTTTAGTCACAAGACAGAGAAACGCTCACGTAAGCAGTGAATAAGCATGCGAGCGACGGGTGTGAAATTTCACAACGCACTTTCAAACCATGCACGCAATTTGTGTTGTGGCTAAAGCCACCAGCTCTATGACGTCACGCAGGTATACAGCTTAAAGTACATCTCCCCGCCTGTTACCACCCGCACAGATATGACCCTTGTCCGGTTCTGAATGTCATGCACCCCTCCCCCATATCACATGCCGTCACACCCACCCCCGCACATGACAGCTCCGGGCACCAGATGCAGCCATCTATCTTTATGACACACGGGGAATCTCGTCTACTGGACACTGCAGACCCATTCGAACTGCATTCTGCACGTCTCGCTGACAACGGGGAAATCTGCCACTAGTGCCATTGTCAGCGAAAGGGCAGCTCTACAAAAGCTCACGCATCCCAGCTTTTGCAAATTTCTGTTTGAACGCTTATACAACCTAAATCAGGAACACAAACTTTAACCTAAACCTTCAGCGCTCAAACGTTTCGCCACCTCGTGCAGGGGTTTATTATATATTTTTTGAGTAGGGGTGTCATTGAACGTGGGGCATACGACAGCGGGCAAAGTCACGCTGCACGCCGCTGTTGCAACAGCCAGCTGTTCCTGTACTACGCAAAAGCCTCTGCATTGGTCCAGGTTTGAGGTCAAAAGACAAAAGGCAAGCGCGGGGCGGTGGGAAGAAGGCACGTGCTGATGGGGTCGTTACTAGGACACTTCGCCACAAGCAAAAGTCAGGACCGCGAACGTAAATGGCAGGCACCTCTCGCATGCAACTCGGAGTTGTACAACTTGGTGTACTTCGGTACACAGGGGTTGCGCGAGGGACAAAGGCCCTCAGAGATGACCAAGTACACTATACAACCTCCTCCCTTCTGGCCTCCTCACACTCATCCGTACTTATCCCTTGCGTGTCTTCCATTCGTTGCTTTCTGACAACGTGCGCCCTACGCATGTTTTCAGACAACTTGCATTTACGCATGCTTTAAAAAAAGTTTTAAAGAGGTCAACACTTACATGTCACAAGTTCTTGGGCTGGATGTGAACACTTCCGTGAAAGTCATGGCTGCAGCACTAGCTTGAACAAGATATCCTGTATGCGCTGGAGAATGAGATTTTCCTACAACCCGTGTGCTCGCTGGCTAACTAGCATCTGCCTTTCTCTCGCTTTGTTCGGAGTGCGTATATCCAGCTGCTGCCTGCAACTCGCGATTCGATTGGTTGGCATACGACCTCCCTTCCCGCTGATTGGTGGGAAACTCGTGCTAGCGGGTCGCGTGCACTTGGGGCTGCTGGGCGAAGGAAGGACAACGGTCGGTGTTGTAGCAGCGGTCGCTGGGTCCAACCTGTTTGCAGCGCAACCATGGGAGACGGACAGGCCTTCCGTAGCCGGGGGTGCAGAACAAAGACGGGAATGCTGATCAATGAGCAGCAAAGGGCTGACAGCCGTCTTCAACTGGGAAAGTCGTTTGGAAGGTAAAAACAATGCAACATTCCCCCTCCTCCATAAGGGACAAGGACTACAGTCGTACAGCCCACAACTGGCTTGCATGAGCGATCGTATCTGCACTTTCGGTCATAGGAGTGATCATAAGGCCCATTTGCATTTTACGTGCACCTAAACATATCAACCGGAGATACGAACACTTGTGCAAGCCAGCTGTCCCGCAACAGCTTTGTTTTCTCTTTCACCCACTGGTAACAACTTCCAAACGTCCGCGAACGAGATTCAGTAAACAAACTGCGCATGTTTTCGAGGACAACGTTTTCAGGTGATTCTCAAAAGCAGTGACACGACATTTAAACATGAAAACAGTGCTTGCTATACATGGCTGCGTGTACGTATGTACTTGTTACCTGAAATCACTAATTTTTTGCATACAAATATGCCAGCACGCATTCAGGCGCTTATGCACAGGAACCACACACACAAACTTTGTGAAACAAACATGAGGGGCAAGACCAGTTTTAAACGGCAGAAGTTTAAACCATATTTGTGTGTGTGTGTGTGGGGGGGGGAGGCTGCATCCGTTATTTTTTTCATTAATAGAAAACGAGGAAGCTGGACAACAATACGCGTCACCATTCCCGCGCACCCCTGCCCACCCCCGATGACCACCCCTGCAAACAGCAGGTGCCACTTGTATACAGAGGCAAGATGCTGGCAGACCGGACGATCAACGTGCAATCCACAAGCCTCCACGAATCCTCGATCGCTGTCTTGGTTACGCCGCTTTCTGAGAAACGAGAGATAATTATAGTAGACCTCTACAGAGCTCGGATTCAGCCGTTTTCGGCATGCCTATTGAAATGCTAAGTCAGTGCTTTTCAGGATTTTCTACAGAAGTTTAACAGACGTATCAAAGAGATTGGGACACGAAAGGTAGACGGAGCGTTTGCCGGACATAACGAGCGATCGAACAGTATTTTAATTATTATTATTTCAAGTCCTGTTGTATTCAAAACGGCAGGGGTGTGTGTGTGTGTTTTGCTATTTATCCTCTACATGCCATGGATGTCGGCGTGTCTATGATCTTACGATATCTAATCAGTGCACTCACAATGTTGTCACGTACGATCAAGAGAACCGTGCACAGCTTTACTAGTTCTAAGTATACGAGATCGGAGGTAACGTGCGAGTAGTTCAGTGTTTAAAGACAATTGAGTGGCCTCAGCTTTCTTCTGATCTTGAAGTGGTCCACGCTGGGAGCAAGTAGACTGCACAGAATGGCCCCACTCCTCTGGCGGGCCGCGCTCAAGATGCACTAAAGTCTAGACGGCCAAGGCTTGCTCCGCATCACGTACGTGGCGAGAGACAATGGGCCTGTCACACCCTGCTGCAGTGGTCGCAGTTGATCGTGTGAAGTGGAGCGAGCAGTATACAGCGAGGTCATTGTTAGTTGGTCGCGGGAAACTGGACAGTCGCACGGAAGGAGGCGGGGGGAGGGGAGGGTGAGTGGGGGAAGGAGATTAGGGCAGACGATAGTCTTGACCTAGTTTCTGCTGGGCCCGATTTCTGGCGCACGGCATGCCGCGGTGCAGGCTTCCTTGTGCCACTGTGACCCGATATCGCAAGGAACTGGGTCAGCAGTAACACCCACGGACCCCAAGAGAGCGATAGGAGATAGCGGAGTGCAAGTTCGTGCCCCGTTTCTGCGAAAACCGAGAAGGGCACCCTGTGGATTAACGGGGTGTAGGACTGCAGGGACAGCTGCAGCGGGCTCTCTTCCACCGCGTTAAGATGGTCTTCTGAAACGGTTCCTAAATTGCATTTAAATTCTAGTACTCTCCCTTTAGCAAGGTGTGGCTCATGTGCTGACGATGCAGTAGACTCGCAGTAACGCGGTAAAAGTTTATTCCTCTTTCCTCCTTGTGGAGTACAGAGCCTTGATCGACAGTTGCCTTCCTTTTCCGGTCTCTGGCAAATTAAAAAAAACTGTTGCTTCTTTATTCCAAGGAGGGTTTGATTGCAAATCGTGGCTTTGAGCTCTTCATTTAGACACCGCCTCCAGGTCTGCTTTGGGCGCCCCTGTCATCGCTTGCCCTGAGGCTTCCAGTCTAGCTACTGCCGACTGACGTTTAAGGCCACTTTCCGCAAACACTTTATGATGGTCTCTTAACGCTTAGCCTGCAAAAAGCTACATTGAGTCATTTCACGTTTTCGTGTATATTTAAATCATGAAGACAGAAACTTCATCGTGTTTGAATATTTCATGTAATTATGTTAACAGTTCGTTTAGGTGTGTGTGCGTGTGTGCGTGCGCGCACGTGTATGTGTCTGTTATTGGACACGCGTATGTGTATGTGTGCGTGCATAGGAGATAATTATAAAATATTCACACTTCAACATGTAAAACTGCATCACGACAGAAAGAGTTCGTTTATCGTGCTTGTACGTATACATATATAGGTGCGTGCGTATGTATGACACATGGAAGGTCAGGAAGGATGGTTGGATGCACGGACCCACGCACTCGTCCAAATCCTTTATTTGGCCCTCGGTCTATTGAGAAGTCATAAACTTAAGCAAATGTTTAACAGTCTGGAAGATAACCAAGTGGAGACAAACTGGGTCTGAGAGTGAGAACTGGAAACCCTAACCCAGGCTAATTAGTTTGCTGACAGGATGAAATGTGTGTTAACAGAGACTGGTCTCCATTAACGAGGAAAGATTTCAAGACGCCGACGGACATGTCAACAACAACACAAAACACGTTGTTTGCTAACTTCAAGGTCTGGGAAACAGCAGACTGTAGGACAGGTCAGAGGTCAGCACACCTGGCCTAACAGAAAGGTCGGATGACGCTGTCGACGTCAAAATGCATGCAGCAGCAGAGCAGCGGCGGAGACGACAGCGGCGGCAGAAAGACATCACCGGCCATGCAACTGCTGCCTGCATGCTGTGCCGAGGACCGGGGGGGGGGGAAGGGGAGAAAAAAGGGGGAGGGAGGGCATGGGTTAAATCGGACATCACATTGCACGTGGAGACGCGCACCGTCAGACGTGCGTCAGCAGTCAGCTATTATACGGAGCTGTTTACGGGCGCCGCAGCCCGCTTCACACAGCGTGGTGACGACACACGACTGCCCGTACCACCAGGCGGAATCGATACTGCAGGCGCTGTCCTACGTCAGTCGAACATTCGCAGTCCCCGTTTGGTCCGATAATCAAGACTCGCTGACGACAGTATTAGAAATACTCTGAAGAGAACACGTTGTTTTTCTCGTGTGTTCGCTTAACTTTTAGTCATAGTACTTTCAGAAGCGGGACTACGTCTGTCCTGCTTAAACGGCGATCTTACGAAAAGTCCACCATTTAAAAAAAGGGTGTGTGTTAACTGTGTTTCTTCTTTCAGTAAACGTATTTGTTATTTAGCTTCTTATTTTACTTTTATTCAAGTTTCCTTTCTCTAAGCAGCACTGGAACACTATCTCGATTTAAAAATACTTTCTCAATATAAATTATAGCTTTGCAAATAATTCTCAGCAGTTGCCGCTGAAAAGTTAGTTAGGACAGCGAACGAATAGGCTTATCAAACGTTTCTTACCTGACGTTTAAATCACGTGAGCATCTCGTGATTTCTGTCCGCGGGGCGTTCACGGGTCTGGCTGGACGGGCTGGTCTCCTCTTGCTGCACTCTAGGCGCACAGCCACGACGAAGTTTAGCTCGGGATTTACGGCAATCAGGGAGGCGGGAGGGAGGCTATCGTCTACTCTCGCCGTCCGTGGCTTCGGCGGTTATAAAGGCAGCGGGTGGCTGGATGGTGGTGGAAGCACTTGAGAGAGAACTGTCCTCTCACACGCACGTCCTCACCCGCGCGGTCTCTGTTTTCTTCTATCAGCGACGTGAGATGTTCACTCCGTTGTCCCCGTCACTGGCAACGTTCTTGTTCTTGAAACCAGATTAGACTGATTTTCCCCCAGACCTTTTAGTGCTGCTGCTGTAAACGGCTTGTTTACTGAGAGAGGTGATGAAGGACTCTGGGGAAAAAGAAGTGCGCAGGAAACCGAAGTCGGTTAAGAAAACCCCTGGAGCCGTATTCATGGCCGCTGGTTAAACCGATCGCGATCACGTGACGAAACTATGGGTCAGCCACCTTTGTTGACCAATGTGAATGATGGTTTGTCGCGTGATTGCAATGTGTTCAGGCTTAACCCAGGGTCATGAGTACGGCTCCTGACCGCCAGCTCTGTAAGCAAGCGATACGCACAGAAAGTACTTTGCTGGACTTCGGATCTGGACCAACGCATTCAAATACTGCCCCCTCCTCCGTCATCAGTCAGTCAGTCTGATCACCCTGCTACTGTTATAGTACCTGCCGTCCCAGTAAGATAAAAACGTCTGCCCCGGTACCCGAAGACACTACTACAATGTCGTCTGGATTTTTCTGAAAAATTGCTCACAACAGCACAGAGCGCGCATATCGCTCTCCACGATGTCTCTAGAAACGCTGACGCCCATCATGGAAGTCCTGACAAATTCTAGACTGTTGAAGACAGCATGGCGCCGCTGGCTAGATCTCCCCCCCCCCCCCCCCCC
>SMGT01009374.1:226678-246672 GCA_004794575.1 Lanistes nyassanus
GGGGGGGGGGGGGGGGGGGACAGTGAAGGGAAATAGTAGAGTAAGGTACAAAGTTAACGTCCAGCGCTCCTGGGTAGTAATAAATAGAGGTGGGTCCTATTTATATTGCCCAGTGTTGAGTTTTGTTTTGGATGACAGGAGAGCGAAAGAACAAAAACACGTGCTCCCACTAGGTCGTCTGACGTGGACGGGGGTGGGGGGTCGTGACAAATTTTATTCAAGTATCTCTGATAGTTTGTAAAATATCATGCCAAAGCCACTGATTGCTTGTTTGATTTTTTCCCCAAAGCTGGGACTACGAAAAACATAAAAATATTTTGTGGACACGAAGCTATAAACACTAAAAATTTAATACCTAAAAATATCAGCAACGAAGCAACAGGTACAATTCGATAAGTAATTACAGAAACGTTTCCCTCAAAAGGATTCCATCAATTATTTGTTTCTAATTTGTTGTCGCCTGGAGTTCAATAACAAATCGTCACTTATGTTGTTTTAATTTTGCTTTCACCTGGAGTTAAATAACAAGTCAGCTATGGAGTAGAAATTTGAGTCAATATGCAGATTTCAAACAGAGGACCTGGCTTTATCTGATTTGACTTACTGGGTTGTGCTACATGAGCGTTCAAAAAGTGGTCCTAATGGGCGTTCGCCCTGTGTATTGAATATGTTCCTTTACATATGGACAGGTTAACGAAAAACGTCCGTGAAGCCTGACCTTGTAATAAAGTTCGCCAACTCTTCGATAGAAATCTTTCTTACCTGTAGGTTTGTCTGGCTTCACTCACCCTGCGATACGACTTTGAAATCCCATTTTCTCGGCTTGCGCCTTGATAATCTGTTCCAAGTCTGGCTGTGGCCGCAAGAGATAGCTTACCAACTGACCAACCCACCATGCCGAGGGGTCGCCATGGAAAGCCTTGAGCCTCTTGGCGAGGTCCGCTGGGATGGCGCGTGGAATAAACTTGGGGGGTGGGCTGCTCATCAAACTTTGATAGCTGACAACACGAGCTGAAGGGGTCTGATTTTTAGGATCCACTGTTGTAAAAGAGGAGACTGAATGTTATGATCCATTGTTGTAAAAGAGGAGACTGAATGTTATGATCCACTGTTGTAAAAGAGGAGACTGAATGTTACGATCCACTGTTGTAAAAGAGGAGACTGAATGTTACGATCCGCTGTTGTAAAAGAGGAGACTGAATGTTATGATCCGCTGTTGTAAAAGAGGAGACTGAATGTTATGATCCGCTTTTGTAAAAGAGGAGACTGAATGTTACGATCCACTGTTGTAAAAGAGGAGACTGAATGTTATGATCCACTGTTGTAAAAGTGGAGACTGAATGTTACGATCCACTGTTGTTAAAACGGAGACTGTTATGATCCACTGTTTCAAAGAGGATTTTGACACTGCTACTGATCTAGTTGTAAAGAGCCATTTTTTTTCTTTTTAATGGTCAACACATGATACATTCTGGGTGTGACATTTCCTCAATAGTAATTTACATACTATACACTTCAAGTATACTATCACATCAATAATTATCGACATATATGTTACGAATTCAGTCTCGCATTGCTGGAGACCGTGACCGTACAGATGAAGAATCAAACATAATAGGTACTGGAGGTGTACGTAAACACACAGAAAGGAGGAAAGAGAAGAGAGAAAGGGTAAAGACACGACAAACAGAATAAAAGGGAATTTCCACTTCTTATAAATGTCTGACTGGTGCATATGAAGTGTGTGAGTTGGGCGGATGTATCTCCAGGTCAGCATGGGGACTATCAATCGAAGACGAAATTTTTGTAAGGTAGCCAGTTTTGCCAAAATGTCTATTTTACAGTTCATTTGGTGGGAGTATTTTTGTATCCAGTATCTTGCTTGCACTTCTTTCATGAAAGAAACAAAACTGATGCGTTTATCTAAACATTTGCATCGATAAACGTGAAATTTAGCCATAAGTAAAATCAAATCAAAAGTCTTGTCTGTTATACAGTCATTGTCCTTACCAAATATAATTAGCTGTTTCCTGAGTTCTAATACTTCACAGTGAGCAAACTTCTCCTTCAGTCTTGTAAAAAGCATGTTCCAGAAGTTTTGTACAATATTGCAGTCAAAAAATAGATGTTCAATTGTCTCTTCAGAAAAAGAGCAGAAAGAGCATAGGTTTGAGTCTCTTAATCTAATACGGACCAATAGTAAATTGGTAGCTATGATGCGGTGGTTAATTCGATATTGGAACCACCTAAGTTTCATATCTGGAGTGGTAACAAATGGGTGGAGAAAAATGTCTTCCCATCTAAGGCCTGTAAAACTCTTCTCAAAGTGCAAATTATAATTATATAATTCATATTATATGAATTAGGTACGGTAAGCTCCCTTTGGACACAGGCGTCTGCATACGGCTATGTGTGAGCGCTGCCAGTATCTTTGTTGGAGTTATCTTTCGATAATTTAAGCGCTCTGTCCTCATTTGTTTCATATTATTTGATATTTCATATAGTTCATTTTCTCTGTCTCACCGTGTAAATTTATCCAGTAGGACTCTAACAACATCTTAAATAAACCTAAAATGATGTAATATTGCATCACATTGCATAATACCATCATGCACACATCATCCACAGTTGACTGCATCATTTTCTGATTCAATGCAGTACTACTGCCAGGCGGCTGCTGAAGTAAACTGACGTCAGCAGTGTACTATATAAAGCCCAGTCGGAAAGGTTGAGCGTTTAAAATATTTCAGACTTTGTGCGATACACTTTAAGCTACTGTTACATAAAACTTATTATTTTATCCATTTAGTTACAATATAGAGCACTAATGCCTCGAAAGTGCGTTAATACCGTGGACAATTTTTGCTATATTTGTGGGAAAGTGACATTTGCCAACCAGTAAAAAAAGTATCACTTCTCTAGTGAAGAAAGCATATCATCTTTACTTCGGATGCAAGGTTGGCGACCAAGACAAGCCTTGGGCCCCGCATATATGCTGTGCTGCATGTACAACACAGCTTTCGCAGTGGTTGAATGGCAAAAGACCATCAATGCCGTTTGCAGTCCCCGTGGTGTGGAGAGAGCCAAGCAACCACACAAATGACTGTTACTTCTGCTTGGTTCCTCCTCTTTCCGGCGGAATAACGAAGCAAAAGAAGTCGAGAATAGTCTACCCAAACATTCCGTCTGCATTGAGACTAGTTCCACATGGTGAAGGACTGTCATATTCGTGTTGAGCAAATACAAATTGATAAGAAATGACAAATTTTATTTCAGTAACATGACTTTTGTAAAAATGTGTTGACCAGTGTAATTATGATCGATTTTTTTTAAAGAAAAGGAGTTTGGTAAGACAGGTGGTTGACAAGCCACAAATACAAAAATAATGCTGTCCTTGAAGGATAAAATTTGGAAAATTTGCCTACTTCTGCCATTGTGGTAGTTTTTAATGTTCAAAAATTGTCTATTAATATGCAATTACAATAACAGATTTTAAAGTTTCACAGAAGATTTTTTACGATGGCGCATCAAGACCAAGGTTTTTGGCACGAAAGTGTAGACGACTTTCATTGGATGTACAGAATGAGTTGACGGATGATTGCGCCAGTCTACACAGATATGATTTCAAGGACTGGACTGTAGGTCTATGCCTGCTTGCTGCCAAATTTCAATCAAGATTCTGAAAACTCATTTTTAACTAAAAGGAAAAGTAAAAAAAAAACCCAAGTGGATCCAGAAATATTTGATGTTTGTGTTTTAAAACTATTGGCTCCTTTGAAAAGGAAAATAGTTGTTTACAATCCTAATGTGTGTGCGTTATTCAAATCCGCACGCCTGAACCAAAATTCAGCACGATGGTTCCTTTTTACCCACAGTCATAGGCCATATTTCGATCCTGTACCTAGGCCTAAATAATAATGAAATAATAAGTATGACGACCTTAACAAGTCATGTACACAGCGATCAGCTTGCAAGGGAGATCACCACATACTTTTCCCTTTCGTAGGAAGAGTACTTTCCCTTGCCTCGCTTGACGACAGGAACACGGCAGGCAAGGGTAGGGGTTGAGGAAGGGGTAAGGGTTAGGGGTGGGGGGTTAGTAAAGGGGTGGGGTTTGCAGAAGGGGTGGGGGTGGGTGGGGTAAGGAAATCCCGGGCAGTGCCTTGTCCCCTGGTTAGAGTATATTTGTAGTTTTGATAAACAGTCGAATCCGGTTTATCGGACCACATCGGGAGGCGATGATTTTGGTCCTAATAACCGGCTGGTCCGATTACACGACCATGCCCTATGTTACAGTTAAGACGGGACGTGCTGTACGTAAAATACAGTGTATTAAAATGTCATTATGACCTTTACTGTGCGGCACACATGTATGGCGAACATAAAACAAGAACTACAGTCGAATTTTGGTTATTGAAAAACAAATAAATTTACGAACAAATTCTTCGAAACGATCTACACGATATTATGTACACAGTACAAGTACTCAAGATGCTGTCGTGTGTTTCGCTGCAATTCATGCAACAGTTGCATCGTCGTAATCTTCATTGTCATCGTAGCATTGAAGCTCGTTGTCGATGGATAAAAATTCTTGGTAATGTTTACTTTTGATTTCATTTCCCCGAAAAGCGGAGACTGAGTGGGTCCAATAACCTCGCTGGCGGCTACTGAGCTGTCCGTTTTAGGAAAGAAAGTGGTGGGCGTGTTCACCTCCCACTGGTTCTGTTCACGTCACTTTCGGACTTCCTGACCTTTGACACAAGCACAGGGTAGATTCTCCTGGGGAGCCCAGGGATCCTCCCATATGTCGCTGACCCGCCTTACATCCGCTGTACGCAGGCGACTTGTGGCTTCTTTTTCTTATTCGCTGTCACGTTCTTTGGTCCGTTTAAGCGGAATTTTGGTCCAAATAAGCGAATAATATTAGGCTTATGTACATAGGATTCGTTTCGGTTCTTTAAGATTCGGTCCGAATAAGCGGCTGGTCTGATTACCCGGATTCGACTGTACCTACATCATAAAGTATGTCGAACGGACTTATTTCAGTCTCTGAAAACGCTGTTTCTACCATCTTGGAATAGGCTAATCGCTCCTAAGAGGACTTTGGGTATTTGTTGCTTAACGTCCAGTCGCAAACTAGGTGCATATCAGGACGGTGTTGCTCAGACAAAGTTTACGTGCTGCCACACGTGGGACTGATGGCGCAACACGGGCCTCAGTCCCACCCAGTCACATTATACTGACACCGGGCCAACCAGTCCTAGTACTGTTTCCTGTAGTGCCAGGCGTCTGGCAGGGCAGCTACTAGATTGCCAAATTTTAAGTCTTAGGTATGAGTCGTCCGGGATGCGAACCACCAACGACCCGCCTCGGACGCGGACGCCTTAACCTCTAGACGACCGAGGCGGTCGCTCCTGAGAGGACCCAATAACTTACCGAATAAAGAGGGGAAAATAGACAATTCGGTTTGCGTGCGTGGGACATTCAAGGAACTTAATCTAGAATATCCGCCATGTCAGGAATAAGTCAGCAATTCGGTTGTCTTGCATACGTGGCCTGGGTGCGTATTCATACTGATCCGTACATCCCTGTAGACTGATTCAGACTTCTTCTAAATGGATTAACAATCCCAGCTTTGTTAAGTCACATGCGATTTAAAGGCGTGAATCGCCACAAATCGTACGCAGATGACCTCAATTGCCTGCTACGAGCACAGTTGGTTTTCGATTTCAATAAAAATAAAAAAGAGACTTTTGTAAATAAAAGTGTTTTTAAGAGACTTTAAAAACCACATTGTGGCACTGAAAAATAAAATGACCAAAACGATGTACAGTCTAGTGCTGCTCGCTGAATGACGTGCCATCAACAGAATCACTCACTATCTTTGGTGTCAGCAGGTGTACAGGTGCCAGACACTGGCATCAGGAAAGTGTCCCAGGTACGCGGAGAGAACCCCCAGCCGTTGGTTGTGAGCATTAGTGTACGGCGTGAGGCGTAGGCTGCCAACAAACACATTGTCGCCTCGTGTAACATGCTCCCGAATCCATGTGGCCTTCCCAAATTGCAGACGACAAGTTTCGCTTTACTGCAGTCCTCTGGATTCTAAGTTAAATCAAGAATATAGAATTGTATGCATCTAAGTATAAAAAGGGAACAGAGCCAAGCTACATTAAACAGAATATAGAATGGTATGCATCTAAGTATAGAGAAAGGAGCTGAGCCAAGCTACACAGACAATCAACATTTTCGGGGCTTTACTGCTTCGTCAGGGCAACACAACTACAAACAGACAGAAGGACAAACACACAAAGGCAACAAAAGGCACATAACTGAAGGAGGGGAGGTGAAGTCAAGTGGGTAGGATATCGTGGGATGACAATGGGACAGGATAGAGATCACCGAAAAGGTCGCTAGCGAGGTACGTGAGACGGGGTAGACGATGGTTTTGTTCGTGGAGGTGAAGTGGGGTATAAATTTAATGGCGGTGTTAAGGGAAGGGCAAGTATGGCAGGGGCGAAGATTCAATGGGGTAGAGGCAGTGGATGTGTTGTGTTTGGTCCGTACCAGCAGGTCTCATAGGTTCTTATACTGTCGAGATGCTAAGAGAGGAGGTTAGCGAAGAGGTGGGGTTCGGATTTGCTTAGTATGCATCAGTTGGAAAGGAGGATTCTACGTACAGGCAGGTTGTGAGGGTGGTGGGTCGAAACAGCATTTGGCCGAGGTTCTGTGTGACTGCATGGGGTTCTGTGTGACTGTTTGTGGTTCTGTGTGACTGCATGGGGTTCTGTGTGACTGTTTGTGGTTCTGTGTGACTGCATGGGGTTCTGTGTGACTGTTTGTGGTTCTGTGTGACTGCATGGGGTTCTGGGTGGGTTGGAGTGTAAGCTTCCGTGCTGTGGAGACAGCTTTTTGCTTGAGAGAGTGCAAAGGAGCTGAAGAGAAGTTGCGAGCCAGGAAGAGGTTACCATTTCGTTAGATTGTTCGTGGAAATCTGTGTCATCAGACCCTAATCTGCGGATCTGAGGAACTGCGAGTAGGGTATGTTGTGTATAAATACGAACCCCACCTCTTCAGCAGACCTCCTCTCATAGCATTTCTTTGTACCTTTCATGTGAAGTCTGTCCTGTCCCAGCATTGCCATTACACGATATTCGAGCCTCTTCACCTCACCTCACTCAGTCAGATATATGCCTTTATCTGTTTTTTTCTCTATCTTTTCTTGTCTGCATCTGTTCTTGTGTGTGTTGTCCTGACGACGGGCTAATGCCCCGAAGCTGTTGACTGTGTCGTTTAATGTAACTTGGCTCAGCTCATTTTTTGTTAACTTAGGTTAATTTCCTAGTGGCAGTCACGAGTTGCTTATTTTTTTGCATCCTCAGCTCAAGGCGATTTAAAGGACTACCCATGTTGCCATGATGGGAAATAGGTTTCAGATTTATTTTAAAAAAATTTATTGTTAATTGTATTATTTCCTTTTCTTAACAACAAACGAACACAATTTGATTGGTAATGACTTAAAACCCGCATGTCATTTTCTCGACCATTTATATATTTATAGATTTTCTGAAGATTTTCCAATGAACCATGACTGACGTACCCGTAGTATGGTCTTCTTATATAATCAAACCCTTCAGTCTTTAAAAGCCATACAGAATAGTGGACGTGAAAGAAAAAGAATAAATACACTTTCTACATCGGTAATAAAACTGTCGTAATTAAAACCTCTCGTGCTTATCAGACAGGGAGGATGAGGGAGAAGCAGAGAGCAACAAATGGCTCACTTGTAGCGAGTGCAGACGTCCTTGGACAAGTTGGCCCAGTAGTCGGGACTCATTCAGTCTCCATTCGGCGTCCTGGTCCACGTGACTGAGGGCGTGAAGATCATTGGTTAGAGCCCTGGGCGAAGAGGTCAAAAGAAACTTAACAGCTTAGCGTACAACACAGTCTGGGTAGATGTACAGTCCGAGCTGTTACACAGGCATGAAAACAGCATGCGTCAATGGGTGGGTGTTTGCTGCTTAACGTCCCACAGCAAATGAGGTTCGTATCAGGACGGTGTTACTTCAGACAAGTTAATGTGGTCGTGCTGCCACATGTGGGACTGCTGTCCCAACAAAAGCCTAAGTCCCACCCAGTCACATTATACTGATACCGGGCCAACCAGTCCTAGTACTGTTCCCTACAGTGCTGATGACTCGGCAGAGGCTCGAACCCCTTAACTGCGAGAGCACAGAGGCGGTGCATGCAAAGTTTGCATTGACACTGCATAGCATACTGGCAAAGGACTTGAGACCGTGTTGGCGACTGCTAAAGATCTGTATGAGATTAACATTGCGAAGACTCGCAAGAACGGGATAACTCTACAAGTCTACTGCTTTAGTGTCTGGCTTTGGGAACAATCTGAAAGGATAGGAATAGGACAGGAAAACAGTTAGTCTGAACCAAGTGAAGGCACAAAACTAATTTTATCTACTTTTGTTATACTACACACTCTTTCTTTACCCCCCATCCCCGCTCGTTTGGACCGCCCTTGACCCCCCTTTTTGGCCACTATGTTGTCCGCCATCTTGGCCACCATTTTGACCGCAGTTTGTGAGCCACGTGCATCAGATAAGTGTTAACTTATCATTCTCTCGTTGTTTGTGTTTAGCTTATTGTGGGTTTACTTTTTGTTCATAGTTACGACGAAGGGGTAATGGTCCGAAACAACGTCGACTGTGTTTTGTGCCTTTACTTGGTTCAGATTAACTGTTTTCCTATCCTTTACCACACCAAGTAGCAGTCATTTGTTCTTATATCTGAACAATATTAATGTATTGAACACACAACAAATCCGATTCCGAGGTTTGTGTTACTTCTTTGTTGTTTTGGGGAGCCGTCCCTTTCTCAGAAAGTTAACTATGCGAAACGCATGTGTACCGTTTGTAGCCTTCGAGTGTTTTCTTGACGTTGTTAATAAACCCTTCCTGAGACTCATCGGCGGAGAACTTCCTGTTTCTGAGAGTGTCCAGCTGTGCGTTGACAAAGTAGAAGACTTCTGTCGCTGTTGACTCTACCCGCCGTCTGGCTGTCTCTCGCTCCACACTCAGAGGGTACAGGGCCGTTGTTTGGTTCCATACTGTACGACAGACGGTATCATAGTGGGTAGTGGAAAAGTGAAACTGTACCAAATTAAGGTGGCTCAACAGATACGCGTTTAAGGTAATATGCTACGAGTTCTGGGTTCTATATGAGCTTCAGATGTCAAGAAATTCAAAAAGAGCAAAACATAAAGAAACAAGAACAATATTTCAGGAGCTGAACAGCTTACGAAGGGTTTTATGCATGTGTATAAATAGGCCAGACTTGCTTTATTCGGTATACAGACCGTTAACCCGTGTCAGATCAGGGCGGACGTACACTATAAACAGTATACCATATGCATAGGGTGTCAGAGTACAACAGTCAGCATCCATAGAACATACAATTGGAAGTTCATACAACAGTATTATTTCCGAATGCACACAAACGAATTAAGACAGCAACAAGCCAGTTGCATCTGCGGAGCAGAAGATCAGCTAACTATATTTCTTTTTTCGCTGCCTGATACACAAATCTTGCAAAGGCCGTATGAACTGTTAGGACAGTTGTACACACACCATCTCATCTGCGTTTTCACAGACAATTCTAAAAAATTCTTTGAAGGAAAATTGTGGATCATTTTATTAACTCATGTGGCACCACATTACCCAGATTTCGGACCCATATAGTAACATTGGTTACACATGTGTCATGTGTATCAAACAACTTGAAAAGGAAAAAGGCGCAACGACTACAAGCAATACAATACTTTTCCTATCCTGATTACTGCAAACTGCCCTTACTGGCGCTGGCTGCTAAATCTTCTAAGGCTTGTGTAAATAGGCAACGGGTCGACAAGATCAGTCTAAGATATTTGTATGAATTGTGTCACATGTCACTCCTAGGTTATCACCTGTCACTCTTAGTTTAGCCTGGTTGCTCCTCCCCCTCCCGACACTTTGGATAGGTGGGCGCTACGTCATTAGCCAGCCCTTTCACTCACCAGCCACGCAAGTGAATGCAATTTTTCTTTCCTTTCGCCGGACTGGAACGAACACGAAGGACGCTGGTTCCTTATTAGCTGTTACTAACACTACGACTTATATCTCTCTATAAGGACGCTGCTCCCATATTAGCTGCTACTAACACTACGACTTATATCTCTCTATAAGGACGCTGCTTCCTTATTAGCTGCTACTAACACTACGACTAATCTCTCTCACTTTCACTCTGCGTCGTTCCACTGACAGTCACATCACTAAAATGAAGAGGTAGGAAAGAACTGTCTTTCCCTCACAGTGATTTATTCAAAGATGTGACACTGAAAGGGTTCTGTGACTTGAGAAAGCTGTTTTCTCAATAAAAGTCTTCCCTTGTGAAACTTGCTCCTACTTTGAATCAGAAATCTCGTAATCAAACAGCAGCAGAAAAGCAAAATTTTAAAATGATGTTCATACAGACACAAATTACACAAGGAGCCAGAGAGTTTATGGGTATAATTCCTAGATAATGGAACATTTTGAATGTCCAATACCTGTATTAAAAAAAGAACATCAGATTAAGGAATGATGACTGCGACATCCACCTTTGACCAAAGCATTTCGTTCATTGGTAGAGTTATTGATTGGCTAAACAGGTGGAAGAAGATGGTTTTGCAAGTTAGAGAAGGCACCTTGTCAAATGAAACAATGACAGGGTTACACTCACGTTTCTTCCCGTGGCACTTGGATGACCAGGATCTTGATTCATCGTGCAACTGAAGGCTGAAAGATCACAGAGCGGATCATCACTGACCCTCTGGAGGAAGTCAACAATAAGTTAACTGTCTCCTCCGAAAATAAACAGTGTGATACTGAAAGCTGTGAACCAAGTTGTGAACACGTAAAGTCACTTGTGTTTGTAGCAGGTAGTGCAGCAGTCTCATGTCAGGCTCTACTGATCCCTGCTCACTGCGGAAAAAGGCAGTGGAGGGGGGATTGAGATGGATGTGAAGGGGAACGCTAGCAAATGAATGGTTGGCCGCTGAACAAGCGCGATGAAGTGTCCCTTTTGTTTGTTTTTACTAGGGTCGTGGGTGGAACAGGAACGCCCTGTCCTAAGGTAAAACTGTTTTCATACCCCGCTCGGCTTGAGAGAGCAACTCCCGCTCCAGTTTAAGTTGCACAGCCTGGCTCGCTGCCCTCTTGATACATTGTCGTGCCTCGTCCTGTACCACGTGACTTTGAAGACACCTGGGGGGGGTAGACGTAGATGACTCAGCACCCTGGTGGGTTGAAAAAGAGAGAGAAAGAAAGAGACACAAAGAGAGAAAGACGGAGAAAGGGAAAACACCCCACAGTGTTAAAACATATTTTCACAGAAAAAATTGAAGCTGTTGTTCTATTTGGACCTCAGCTACTTATGCAAAGGGGCAGGTGAGCAGGCACGCCCATATGGATCTGTATTTAAACCACACATCAGCAAAAACAGCCCTAAAGTAAAGGGGAAAAGTATGGCGACATCACTAAGAGTAATTACCATTCTCCAAGGAAAAAAATGGCAAAATAAAAAAAAAACCCAAAACAAAACAGAAATAAGTTTTAAATCGAAACGAAACAGAAATACCGATTTAGGCAGGACGAACGTCAGATTTTCTGTACCTTTCCATGAGTTCGTTCAGTTCTATCTCAATCTTTTCCGGACGGGGCCAAGCTTGAAATCCGACCAAGACGCTTTCTAGCACAGGTTGCATCTCTGTCTGTGTCGACGTCATGTAGTATTTAAAACTGATGACAAGACTGACGACGGCCATGATGACGACTATCGCGCCAAAGCGCAGTTTCTTCTTCGTCATCTGCAGCAAATAAAAAGTATCGGGCTTGGAGAGTTGTTTACTGGATGACTGCCTGGGTGCCTGGATGGCTGGCTCTGAAATGTATGATTGGTTGGTGGACTGGCTGCTGGTTATAGGGCTTGGGCCAGACTGTGCTATCGTTTCATTCCGTAAATCTGTCTTTGAGGAAAGGTTAACTCTTCACGAACTGAGCAGAAATATTAAAAGTTGAATGGCATAAAGTTCTCAGACTTGGGGTTGCGCATTTTTGTTATATTTGACTTCTGAAATTGACAAAAATCGTACTTGGAAAGGGGCAACACTTTTGAGAGATTGTAGGTGGGAGTACTGTCCCCTGTAAATTTTCAGGGAAGTGACCAATAGAAATCCATCTTACTACTGTCCACGCATCGAAAGAAGAATGCTACGGTCCAGTGTGTTATGCAACTCCAAACAATTAATGATCGAGAACCTGTTGCATCGTTTAGCGAAATTACTTTTCAAAAAGTTATTTTAAGTTTAGAAAGGTGGGAACGTTTTGTGGACACCAACAGTGAAGTGGCAAGAACCACCATTGACCAGTTTCACTTGGATAAAAGTACTAACTCCGAAACACAGTCTCAGGGATATGGTTTCCACAAGAGTGTTACAGCAAGACTACCGACACTGGTCGGCAAGTTTTAAGCAAGGATGAGTGTAAAAAAAGTATGCTGCAGAAAAAAGTATGCTTGAATTTCTGCGCTTAAAATATTTGCGCGTGTTCTCCAAGCATGTGTATGTAAGTATTAAGAATATTTCAGTGTTTTCAGTCCCTATTCAGTTTAGAGGCCAAAGTGATTACTAAACCCCAATCATCGAAAATCATCTTTTGCTGTCGTTAGAACATAAGAGGTTAAGATTCAATTCTTGATACTGTGCACAAATATCACTACATATGGGTATGGAAGAAAGTAGTACAACACACGTTTTGCAGCAGATAAGTAGAATCAAAATGTATGCATTTATATAATAACTGTCTCAAATTAAAAAAAAATCCGCTTGATATCACTTCTACTGTGCACTTTAGAATAGCACTAATCCCAGTCTAGCCAATTTTAATATTTGAAAGTTCTTATTCTTAATAATAATAATAATAATCAGCATATTTCTCACCAAGTGGCCGAGAATAGTGTCAGTGTACTCACACACAACAGGTTTCAAAAATACAGATACGCAATACAAGTTTAGATACAAACTGGAAAAAAGGTGTGTGCGTGTGTGTGCGCGTGCACTTGCGTGCGTGAGCGTGTGTTGTGTTTTTGTGTTATGTTCGTGTGATGTGATGTGATGTGTTGTGTGATGTGGTGTGGTGTTGTGTTTTGTGTGTGTGCCCGCGTGTTTGGTGTGTGTGCGTGCGTGTGGGGTGTGTTAAATTTGCTAAGAAAGGAGAGCACAGACAGAATAAAATAAGAACCTGTCAGTTGTTAGTGTCTATTCTAATAGAGGATACCCACCTTTAAAGAGAGCGAGCAAAGCACAACACACATTTTTAAAAAAAAGGATAGCACAACACATTTTTCTTCTACATGTCGCTGGCGGCGCTCAGCGTATTATGTGATATCCCGCGTGCAGCCACTGTGGCTGTGAGCTTTAGTAGTGTCGGGTAGTCAAGCTGACCCGTGATCATTGCTTGGCTCTGTCAAAGCCCTTAAAGCGGTACTGCGACGAAAGACAAAATTCTGTTTTCGATGCCAATAAGTGAATAAAATATCAATGCGTTCATTATTTTGCGAAAAACCGAGCAGCTAAATGACATTTAATTATTTCGGAAAAGCTCACCTGGTCAAACTCGAAAAGCGGAAGTGAGATCGCATGACGTCACTGTTGTTTATTACCAGACGACACTCAACACTGCCATGTACTTGTGGAGAAAATAGACCTCAAAAGCAAAAGACGGGGTTGCACTGTGGTGTTGGAGAATGTGCGCTTAAGCTGATGGTGTTATAGTTTACATTCCCTTTCTGCAGACCCGAAAAAACCCCGACAAGAATGCATTAAATTTGTGCGAAGGTCCCGAACAGCCTTCGGTCGCTGCTTCAAATAATAATTCCAAGATTCGTTTTGCATTTCAGTCTAGACTGCTATCTGCACGCATAGAAAAGAGAGTTCGGTTTGGATGTGTGATATAAATGTTTGGTGGAAGGCTATGTGTAATTTGATAGACCAAGGCGTACACAGGCCACTGCCCTTCAATCGTACATGTCAACCACCCATGACAACCACTGTGTGCTGACACCGACAGTGACATCATCAACGTCATGTTGATCGATGTCAACTGCATGCAGTAATCTATAGTGACAACAACAAGCATCACAGGAGCCACAGCCTCACGACTTGCTAGTGTGCACACTGGTCGGTAGCTCTGCATAGTAAAAGTGAGAACATTTGCAAGGCTATACAGATTGTCTCGTTGATATTACTCCTTACTTATTAATTTTATGTCAGTATTACCATTTGTTTAGTCATAACAAGCAAGTGAAAATTTGAATGCTTGTAATCGCAGAGGAAATTTTTTTTTAGAAAATGCCCTCCGCCCTGAGAATTATTTTGTAAAAAATATAATAAATTTTTTTGTAATGAAAATACGAATGAAAGTACAATATTATCTTGGAAAGGGGGTGCAAACTTTCTATAAGTTATAATGACAGTTTATGATCATATAATAGTCAGTGTAACATGCCGGGCCGTACCTTAACTTACTGGACTCGACTTCTCCAGAATTACTGAGCAAAACTTTTATGGTGATCTCGTAAATGTAGACTTAATTGAGCAATCCTCACCAAAACCTTTACTGCCTCAGGTCAATAGTTTCTACACCAAAGGGTGACGACGCTATGAAATAATGTGAATAACTAGAGAAATCTACCGAGGGAAGAAAGATTCTCATCCTCTGACACTTTCGCTCAATCTCACACAGGCAAAATACTTCTTGCTCAAGAGCCCCCACCCTCGTAAAAGACACAACTGCAGCGAACCGTTATTCAACATATATTTCAAACACTAACTGGCTCGACAACATCAAATATATCTACAGATTATTTACAGAGAACCACCGTGCTCATGTCTAGGGTAAGACGCTGCCTGATTACGTCATACCATGTGGTATCAGACAAAGAAGATAATCAAACTCCAGAGGGGAAATCAAACTGCAAAACGACCTATGATCCCGCTCAATACACAAATACAGTAAGTGACCGACAACAGAGCTCCTACTCTCGTCACTACTGAAACAACTATTTCTGCAATACACAATTCCAAAGCTATTCAACGACTAACAATGAAGCAATGACACTGCCATGACCAGCACTTCCTCTACCTCCCCTTTTGGAATACACCCGGCCACTAGCTTAACGTCTCCTGTCTCTCAGACTCTAAGATAAGCTTATGGCAAGAGCAGTCCTAAAAGGCGCATCAGCAATCACTTACTAGTCTGTCTCGTAGTCGGCGAAATACACCCTGTGTATCTGGCGTGAAATGCTGAAGCCCTTTACTCTTTCGACGTCTTGGCTAAGATGGCGAGGAGCAGAGGTCCGTGGGTCTACACGTGTCCGCTTCTCATGGTCCTCCTACATTAACTCTCTCTCCATGTCCTCTCCGTCCTGACGCCTTAACCTCGATTAAACCGGTGCTGGCCAGCCTAGGTTGGGGAGGAGCTATCAGCCTGTCTATGACGTACCTTCCACCTACCAGGTGTGAAGAGAAGGAAGGGGGAACAGGCTTACCTAGGAGTGACATGTGACAGTCGGGGGTGGGTGGGTGGGATTGGTGCTTAACAGACCGAGTTTACGTGCTGCCACACGTGGGACTGATGGCACAACACGGGCCTCAGTCCCACCCAGTCACATTATACTGACACCGGGCCAACCAGTCCTAGTACTGTTCCCTGTAATGCCAGGCGTCTGGCAGGGCAGCTACTAGATTGCCATTTTTTAAGTCTTAGGTATGACTCGGCCGGGATGTGAACCACCGACCTCCCGCCTCGGAAGCGGACGCCTTAACCACTAGACCACCGAGGCTGTCTTATAACAGTCAGGGCAAGTCCTTGGCAAAGGATGTCTGTAGGGGTGGTGATGCCATAGACTAGACGACTGAATGAATATACACGATTCATTTTTGTCACAATCAAGAATTCATTCTGTAACTTGTGCTGTAAAATCTAATTCTGAATTATGTGCAATGTGTGTGCAAATATGTGTGCTTAATTTGTGTTGAATAAATTTTATGTTAAATACATTTTATTTCTTATGTTCAGAACAAAAGTGGATTACTCTATTTAGCAGGGGTGTCAGTGTGAATTTATCGTGTCAGCAAAACATCAGTGTGAATTTATTGTGTCAGCAAAACAACTCCTGCATTACCACTGCACTGCTGACATTTACATGCTTTTCTTTCTCTGCTGGTTTGAGTCCCTACTAGGAATAGTAGGAATTACCACTTTTACCAAGTCACGATGGAAACACCAATTAAATCTGTAGTACTAGCTGATTTAATTTCTAGCTTGCACAACAGTGAAAAACAGACATAAGTTTCATTAGTATATAGTCAGACACGATTTGGGAGTGGGGTGGGATAGGGTGCTCCCCCAAAACGACTTCTAACCTGCCGCAATCTATTTTTTAAGAATAACCTCACGACCTGTTTTGTTTCCAAAGGTATGCTATTTATAGATATACACAGTATTGCTCTTTGATGCGTTTCTTCCCTTGTCTTACTTCGCGCTGAGAATTAAGCTTTTAACAGTACTCGCTGGCTGCATGCCCCATAATAAATAAGTTACATACAGTTGTATTCTTACCTGTGGCTGTCTCTGGTCCTAACGTCTACATGTCTTGGATTCTACTGCGGGAACGTACACAGCGAACCCACACCATGTTGTTCGTCTGTCTTGATTGAGGGCATCAACCGCGACACTGATCATCAGTAACAACACACCAAGCAATGGATTCTCCAGGAATCTTCCCAGCCAGCACAAAATATTGGCCAGCAGTGGTCCAGTATTGGCGACTGCTTGCAGGTTTGGTGCGGCGCTGCGCAGCTTTCTCCTGACAACCTCGAGTGTGACCTGTGCCGGCGCGCGACGCGAATATTTTAAAGCCATGCAGCGCAAATCCTGTTTGCGCTGTATGTGGAAATCCACTAAAGATAGATTTGCCCGGGTTATTTCGTACATTAATTTAGGATATAGTTTTCCTTCTGCGGTTGATATCAACATTACTCAGTTATTCTTTATGATTATAACAGTGTTTGGTTATATATTATATTATTATTATAATATTATATTATTGTATTATATTATTATAATATTATATATTATCTACATTTTCAAAGACGGGGATGAGTGAATTGGATTTTTCGAACGTATGCCCAAACCCATGCATTCACCGCGTGACTGGCATGAGCAGAATATGCACTGTAGGCTTGCACTGGATCATTTATAATGTATCTATAGGTATGCATGTTTAATTATAGGTATAATATATTTTGACTTGCGATTATCTGAATGTGTCAAAAGACATACAAATGCACATTATGTTTAATGTAACCGATTATGTGCGTAACTATCAAGAATATCCTCCCTTTGATTCAAGGATCGAGACTCGAAAGAGAGAAAAATTTCATTGCAGCAATCTAAAATCACATCATTCACAGGATATAAGTATATATCATTATAATCGTGTCCGCTTTAATTGTCAGCTATCTGTCACTTTGTTGGAGATCTTTGCATCGTATTTCGTGAGGTGGAGACAAGTAAACAGAAATTATCGAAGTGATTCATGGAGGCACGACGGCCTAGACTTACAAATCAAACAGAAAGCGTGGAGAGAGCTTTTCTGTCTGCACTGGTTGCACAGGGAGAGTAAGACGTATCTTTGGATTGTGAAACCCGAGTGAAAGTGTGAAAGTTTATCTGAACTGTCTGAGCTTTGATAAGTAAATATAAAGGGTTTTGAGGATGTAAAAGGGACTACAATTTACCTTTGTTAATTTCCCCCACAAACAAATCGCAAAAACTTCAAAATCTTACATTTAACTTCCCCTAATTCCTATGCATAGTCAAAGTAATCATGCATAGCTTGATGTTCAGCTTATGGTGTCACAATTTTTGTTATTGTGTTGTTTTAATTGAAGAACAGTTTTTTCCCAAGTTGAAAAAGGACTTGTACTGATTCACAAACTGCACCTGGCTGAACTTATTTTTTCGATTAGGCCTCTGAAACTCGATCCCTAGTTTTCATCCTTCTTACTTAAAAAAATTCTGAGCCAGCATAACTTCAGTGGCCACCCACATTTCCAACATTGCCGTAATGTGTATTAGCGCATTTGATTGCTGGTTTTCAGCACTAGGCCCCATTAATGGTGCAGAAGGAATGGTTTCAAGGTCAAGATCAAAATCACCCCTGATTCGCACACCTTCGACACTCCATCTACAACATTGCAAAGTCCCTTAATTAATCTCAGAGAGATCTTAAGCCAGAGTTAAGTCGTCTTTCCGTTAAGCTGAAAGTTTTGACACGAAGACGGCAGAAATCGGTGTGCATGAGAGGTTTTGAGTTGTAAGTCTGCAATTCTGGTCTTGAGTTCAAGACTCCCATACCCCTGTCTTGGTATGGCAGATAGTGTCGTGGAATAGATGATGGCAAATCGACTAATGAATCGGTTGAATTGTTTACCGATTTCCTCGGAGATCACTTCGAAGCGAAAGACTTTCGTAACCGCCAAAGTCCACTTGCGATATTGAGTGAATATGAAATGAATTTGATTTACCAAACAGGACATTTCAGCCTTGACGGATGAAATCTGTGCTGAAATTGACCACCACCCACCCCCGCCACAAAACGTTCTATCCCTCCGTCCGTGCAGGTGTTGGTAGCTCTTCGTTTTTATGTCACACGAAACTTCCACATTGTGGTATAACCATCAGACATTTTTTATTTCACATCGACAGAACAACATTGCGTAGGCTAACGATAAAGTATCGAGAGTGCTAGCCTCAACGGATAAGGAGTATGTCCAGTTACTTACATGCGAGGAAGCGATATATATATATATAAACCATGCAAAATCTACGGAATAGCACGCTTACCGAAAGTGTCTGGGTGCGTCGGTGAAATTCTCGCAACCTCCGAAACATTAGCATTTTCACCAAAGCGTGTTCTACTGCCGAGGATGTGTCTTCGGTTTTCGATTGGGTGAAATAGCCCCTGCGGGTTCGCTTTCAGCAGCCAGGCTTGATAAAGTTTCCCCGGGAGGCTTTCGTGCACAATGTCCTTGCGGACAAGACCAGACTTGACGAATCCGACATAAGTTTAAACCCGGCTTTTCAAGACCAACTTCCAAGATCTCTCATTCACACCACCCCAGGAGAGCCATCCGCGAGCCAGTCAAGATCAAGGGTCACCCTAGATTCCCACGCCTGCACCTCCTACACCCAAAGACCCCACACCTCCGGGCAGCAATACATGGGCATATCGAGATAAGAATTGCCCTGGAGCATGTAATATCGCAAGCAGAACCGCAAGGGACTTTTACCGGCTGACGACCATGTGTCGCTTCCAGCAACTGCCAATCAGAATGGGAATACAAATGTGACCCGACCTCGGCAGCTGCAAGCTTCGCTAGCAATCGCTGACCCCAATCGGCTGGCGACCGCTGCATTGTGACCGCTAGACCCAGCGACTGGCTAAGCGATCTGGGTCTCCGACTGAGATGAGCGGCTAGGGTCGCTCGCCCAGTCCTTCTAGAGGTGACGGCCCCGGCTCGGCAACAGAACAACCCGACAAAGACCGGGCCATCGACACGGCGAGGGCGTGACCCAGATAGGTCCTGAATAGCTCAGGCGCGGCAGGGTAAATAGCTGGTGAATCACTAGATGTGGGGGTCCCTTTAGCAGATCTACATCAAGGTGTGAGCAGCTTAAAAGCTTCTAGCTTTATGGCACCTGATGGTATACTCGTACAACTGTAGTCACAAATGCTAAATTTAAAAAAAATGCGTTAAAAGGTGGGAGAAGGGAGGATATGTTTATTCGACAAAAAAAGGTCACCTCTGACCTGCGCCTATCGGCTGGTGCTTCTTACAGCAC
>SMGT01009375.1:0-38489 GCA_004794575.1 Lanistes nyassanus
ACATAGTATGTATAGATTCACTATTCAGAGCATCTTTAAACGTCTGGCTCAAATCAGGATTCCACACAAACTTTTCAACAAAGTCGTTTACATCAGGAGGCAAGGTTACGATATTTTCCGTCGGGAAAGTGACCGTCAGTGTGACTGGCATATATTTGCATAGTACAGGTGGATAAGTCTTTTCACCCACTCACTAAAGTCAGTTTGCTTACCTTAATATGTGCACAGCCAAGTCAACCACTTTGCAAAAGATCTGCTCAGCTCAGTTATTCTCTCTCTCTCTCTCTCACACACACACAAACACACACACACACACAACCATCATCACTGAAAGCTGCTGAACACATGCTCAGATTTGCAGACCTTAGGGGAGCCATGGCCACTAGTCTACTCCTCAACTGGAAGAGTGTTAACCTCATACCCAAACCCTGTGTGTGTGTGTGTGAAAGAGAGAGAAGCCATTAGCTGACAGACACTTTATTGTGACGTAGCAAACCATAATAAGAGATAACAAGGCAGCAACTGGGCCATAAGTAAGCTTCATTCACATTAAAGGCTACCCTGAAGTCACACTTTCCAGCGGACAAAGTGCTGAAGGGGGGGGGGCTGGTGACAAAGTCAGCCACTAGACTGTTTGTTAAGGTTGGGTGTGAACTCACTGTGTTTGATACAGAGGCAGACAGCGAGTGAAATATGTAATCAAGTCTCACCTCTTACACACTCTACTGCATATGCCACAACAACCTGACTGCCAGACAACGGCTTGTAATGGCAGTACAGGCCACATGACTATCACTCAAGGTCTTCAAATTAGTTACTGAGCAAGCACACAAACAAGCACACATAAACAGAATCTCTCTCGCACATGCACCACAGGAATGCACACCGGCATCGAAAGGAGACAGAGAGAATGTGCTGGTGTTTCACACAGTCCCAGTAGTGCAGACTGTATTTTCATTTAACATTTGTGACTACATTTGTACAAGTACACCATCAGGTGTCATAAATGCTAGAAGCTTATAAGCTACATCAAGACGATACAGAAGGATACAGCATGGAGGTAAAAGGAAATGGACTAAAACGAAAAATGACAGGTCAAAATTAGAGCATGCTTAAATACGATTATAAAAATGGATTGCATGTAACAAGTCCAGAAGTGTAGAAGGAGGGGTCAAACAAAAAAGGTCGGAAAAAGAGGGGCCATAAAAATGGTGGATGGATCTGGCTAAAATGAGAACAAGAAAACAGGAGGTGTTGGACAGTGAGAAGAACATTGCAATAAGCACAGGTGGGGTGGTGAACAAAGGAGGAAAGAGTGGGTAAGATGGGTGAAGCGAAGCCGCATCAAGACAGCGTCATCTCCCCACATAGGTTCCGCACCATACACAAGCAGAGAAGTAAGGGCTTAACGCCGTGCCTGCAACTAAGGCTATATCACAGCGGAATACAGAGAGAGAAAACATCGGTAAAAGGAAAAGGGAGGGGGAGGGAGAGAATACAGAAACAGGCCACAAAGTAAAACCAAAAGGAGGAAAAAATGGCACAAAAATTAGCTTAAATGCGGGAATAAAAGACGATGGCATGCAAAAAGGCAAGTATCGCAGAAGGAAGAATTGAGCGAAAAAGGGCAGGGAAGGAATGGGCAGAAAAATGATCCTGATGGACATGGCTAAAACATAAGCAAGAAAATAAAACGTGTTGGATGGTGAGGGATGTTGCACAATGGTCACAGCTGGGTAAAGGCTCGGAATGGAGCAGGAAGGAGTTGGCGAGGTGCGTATGACCCAAACGGAGGCCCGTCAGGACAACATCATCTCGCTGCACAGGTTCTGCACAGTAAACAGAGTCAGAGAGAGAAGGAAGAATAGAGTGGAGTTTGTTGGAAGACAGAGTGTCCCAGTGGGCTTGCCAAAGAGAGATGTAGGAGGAAATAAAAGGGTGGAGGTCAACAGAAGGCACTCGAGAGAGAGTGATGGGGCCTTGAAGAGCCCGCTTAGCAGCCCGGTCAACACGCATGTTGCCCAGAATGTCAGCATGGCCAGGGACAACATCAACATTCCAAGGGTGGAGGAGAGAGAGACGACCATGAATGTGGACCAGGAAAGGATGGTCAAGGCAGTGAGAGGCAAGTGCACGGAGGGCAGAAAGAGAGACAGGATCAGAAAGTTTTTCTAACCCGGGTGGCAAGCATGAGAAAGTGCCAGAAGAATGGCAGAAAGTTCAGCAGAGAAGACAGAACTGTGATTGGCGAGGTGAGCAGTGAGACTGTGAGAGGAGCAAGAGGAGATGGCAGCCGCCACAACTCGACCAGTGGAAGGAAGTTTAGAGCCATCAGCGAAGACGCAGTAGAAACCAGGATAGTCAGAGAGGAGTTCGTGAAAGTGATGAAGATAAAGGAGAGCAGAGGTGGAAGACTTGGAGAAGGCAGCAAGGTCAAGATGAAAGTCGAGATGTGGCAGGGTCCAGGGAGGATCTGGAAGAGAGGGGAGGGAAGCAACGTGGGCAAGAGGGAGAGCAGAGGCAGACAGGTGAGAAAGAAGGCAGAGAGAAAGAGGTTTGGGCTCCTTTGGAAGAAGATCATACAAAGGAGCACGCTCAGGTTGAAAGATGGTACAATAAGCAGGGTTATCCTGATCCGCCCTCAGCTTGGTGACATACTGCAGCATGAGACAGAGGCGGCACAGAGAAAGAGGAGGCTCGCCAGCCTCAGCATACAGGCTGTCCACCAGGGTGGTACGAAAAGCCCCCAGACAAATCAGGAGGCTATGGTGATGGACGGTGTCGAGGAGTTTAAGGTAGGTGGGATGAGCGGAACCATAAACAATGCATCAATAATCAAGTCTGGAACGAACCAAGGAGTGATATAAACGTAAAATGGTGGTCCGATCCACACCCCTCTGGGTGCACCCAACAACAAGTAAAACATCCAGCGCCTTCAGGCATGATGCATGAAGGGACCGGATGTGGGGTAAAATGGAAAGTGTGCCGTCAAAATGACCCCCAAAAATTTGACCTCGGGGACCACCTGAAGCACCGAACAATCAATACGAATGGTGGGCTCCGGAAAGTGGCCACGGAGTTTACAAAAATGCATGCAAACAGACTTGGCAGTGGAAAAGTTAAAACCATTGGAAGAGACCCAACGTTGAATGCTATTTACAGAGCTGACGCTCCAGGGAGGGAAGATACCTGCCACAGACACACAAAGCAAAGTCATCAACATATAAAGAGTTGTTAGCTGCAGGAGGAACCGATTTTAAAATGCCATCAATCTTGATGCAAAAAAAGGGTAGGGGACAGAATGCTGCCTTGGGGAACACCCATATTCTGAGGATAAAAATCTGACAAACTAGCACCCACCCGAACTAAAAATTAGCGATGAGCTAAAAAATGCTGAACAAAAATGGGCAAACCAGGTCCACCAGGATGCCATCCTTCCAGGTTGTGTCAAAGGCCTTCTCCAGATTGAAGAAGACCTCAAACACGTGTTCCTTTTGGACGCAGGGGTCCCGGGTGAACGCTTCGAAATGTCCTGCCGAAAACCACACTGTAGCGAGGAGAGCAAATCCTCAGACTCAAAGATCCAGACCAGGTGAGCATTGACCATGCGGTCCATAGTTTTACACAGAAAGCTAGTGAGAGAGATAGGACGATAGTTGTTGGGATCAGAGGGATCCCAACCAGGTTTGGAAATGGGGACCACGAGGGCCTCCCTCCACATGGAGGGAAAGTCCCCTGAGATCCAAACATTGTTAAAGATGTGGAGGAGAAGGGACAGAGATTCTTCAGGGAGATGGGTGAGAAACAGATAGTGGATTGTGTCAGGACCAGGGGCGGAAGAGGAACACTGACAGAGAGCTTGTTTTAGTTCAGAGAGAGAAAAGGGGAGATTGTAAGATTCAGAGTCAGAAGAAGAAAAGTTACAAGAAGTAGATTTGCTGACACACTGGAGGCACTGAAAGGAAGGAGAGTAGTGAGAGGAAGAGGAATTGTGAGCAAAGGTGCATGCAAGATGATTAGTGACATTGCGCTGGTCTGTGAGGGTTGCATCGCCGTCACGGAAGTGGCAAATGGAACTGGAGGAATGCTTCCCCGAAAGGGGAAAAATCGCTGCCCAGACCGTGGAAGAAGGGGTATGGACAGAGAGAGAGGAAACGAAACTCTGCCAAGCCTGCTTGCACTGCTGTTTAAAAACAAACTGAACATGAGCCCAGAGGCATTTAAAAGAAAGCACATTATCAGCAGTGGGACAGAGGAAAGCACAATGTTGTGCCCTCTTCCGCTCCTGCTGCAGGGCCAGACATTCCTCCGAGAGGCAGAAAAAGGAAAGCCAAAGAGAAAGGGGTGGGCCAGCTTAGCCAGGCAGCCATAGGGAGACTGGGCTCTCACCCCCGGCACATGAAGCCAGGCCCGTGGGGGCATATCAGCAGAGAGAGATGAAAGAATGGAACAAAGTTTTTTGGAAGGCAGAGTGTCTCAATGGGCTTGCCGAAGAGCGTGGACTTAGGAAGAAATGGGAGGATGAAAATCAACAAAAGGCATGGAAGACTGAAGAGAGGGTGATGGGGCCCCTAAGAATAACCTGCTTGGCAGCCCAGTCAACAGGTGCCTTTCCTGGAATGTCAGCATGGCCTGGGACCCAGACAAAGACAATGTCAACGTTTCAAGAGTGAAGGAGAGAGAGTTGAGAATGAATCTGAAGCAGGAAAGGATGGTCAGGGCAGTGAGTGGCAAGCACACTAGCAGCAAGAGAATCAGACAGGATTAGAAACTTTTTTTCAGCAGAGTGGTCAGCATGGGAGAGAGCCAGAAAGTTCAGCTGAGAAAACTTAACTGTGATCAGTGACGCAGGCCATGAGAAGACGAGCAAGAGCAGATGGCCGCAGCTGTGACTTGTCCATCAGAGGAAATTTGGAGCTCTCTGCAAAGATGCAGCAGAAGCCAGGATAGTCTGAGAGAAGTTCGTGAAAGTGAAGATAAAGTAGATCAGAGGTAAAAGACTTGGAGAAAGCCCCAAGGTCAAGATGAAGGTCAAGGACATGAGAGGCAGACAAATTAAAGCAGAAGAGAAAGGGGTGGGCCAGCTCAGCCACCCAGCCAGAGAGAGGCTGGGTGCTCACCCCCAGCATATGAAGCCAAGCCCACGGAGGCTTTGAAAGCCAGATGAGATGTAGACATGCGTTGGGAAGCCTCGACCTCCATCCCATCAGTCAGGGCTGAGAACCAGTTGGAGGAGGAAGAGGAGGCAGCATTCAGCATGGAGGTGCTGACAGTTCAGGCACCCAACCCTCACAAGGAAGAAGAGGAAGACATCTTGAAAGTTTGGGAATAGGTGGAGGTGTGTTTCGGAGGAACAGTGGTCTTAAATAGTGGTACTTTCTGGAAATGGATGTGTGGATGTCATCGGAGGAGGTCTAGTAAACATGGAAGCTGATTTTGTAGAGGGAACAGACTGGGGTTGGGGTTTGAGAACCCATTCCAAATGTGGGAGGGGGTATAGACAGAGATGAGGGCTGCCCAGGGGAGTCCCCAACAACCCATGGGACATCCATATGACAGGAAGAAAAGGTCATTTAGTAATGACAGAGGCAAGAGAAAAGAAAGAAAAGGTGGTGAAGTGCCAACCACCTATTTGCAGGCCTCAGTGAAGGACAACTTCCCCTCCATGCAAACCAGCTGGACCAGTACAATAGAACCCCTCTTTTAAGACTTTCAAAAAATCCTTAAGAAAGGGTCTTACATGAGGGGGAGTCTTAAAAGATGGGTGATATGGCACCACTCAAGCACATAAAACAGAAAATGCACCATGTTAAATGAAAGGATATTTATTTACATGTATTTATTCAATAAAAATTAAATATTTTAACCTGTATTGCTAAAAAATGATAACTTCTTCTAGAATGGGGATAGAGTCTGGCCTTTGTAGCACAACTGCTCTGTACATGTAATTTGTGCCATCAACTGTTACAAAATCTGCAAGTACATAATCCCCAACATTGAAACCATGTTGTCTTCATGATGCTACCAATTTTGCCAGTGGCATAAACTGATCTGGTTGCCAGTTCTCATCAAGCTGGGTCATCTGCATTTTAATTTGATCTCCACAGTCTTCTGTCTGCCAGCAATTCTTTGTGTGAAAATCATGTCTGCCAGGGTATTGATGCTCGAGATTTTAGTCTGTCGCATCATACAGATCAACATTTTGGTTCATCTGAATATCTACATTGGAGTTTTTCACATGCTGACAAAAATTTAACACATGTGCTCATAGCCCATTGAGATTTTTAACAAACAGCAGAAAAAGAATGGCAAAATATTTATTATGAACAGGAGTCTGAAACTAAAATGGAATTAAATCATCCACAATTTGGTAAAAATGTATAAATCTAAGTCACAGCTATCGAACATAAGATATCCGTGTATCCATCATAGATGATGGACACAGCTAAAGACAGAAAAGAAGCAACAAAGCAGTAAAATTGACACCTTAACTGTACTGGAGAACACTGTAAGTTCCTCAAAAGTGTAAATCAGAAATCAAGTGTAAAAGGCATGTCTGCTAAATCTGCTGCTTTAATTTTAGTTAGAATATGTGTAGTGTTAGCCAAAATCATAATGCTCAGTAAATTTGGAAAAAAAACCCACTGAATTCTTTTAATTTGTGATGATATTGGCTGTGTGATGGGAAGGGAAAAGAAATGGCATTGGTGAGGATTCTTATGTTACTTACCAAACTCATGGCCAAAATAAAAACAAACACAACACAGACCAAAACAATTATTTTATCCAGATAACATCATTCTTACATAGTAACTAAGTACCATTTGGAGAATTTGTGTTCTGAGTTGGAGATCATGTCACGTTTAGATTGGTCAATCCAACATCTGAATACTGTGATATCTGCCACCGATTTTCTTTGCTGTAGCTATAAAAGACCAATAGCAATAACAAAGCTCTCAAGTGATTTCTGCCTGTCAGAAGATCGCACTTACATTCTAAGATTGAGTTATGGTTGTAAAAAGTCCTAAATGCTCAGTTGTAAGTTGTGTTTGAGAAGGAGTTGTAAATGAGAAGACAGATTAACTCTTTGAGCCCATAGGGACCCGCAAAAAAAAGAAACCGTTGAGGTCGTATAGATTTACACGTCTTGAAAAAGCTGCCAATTAAAAACTACTGCACTCCCAGTAATATATTTAACATATTTAGAAAGATCTATTCTTCTGCATCACAACGGAAACAATACTTTAAGTTTAAAAAATTAAATACTACTTACTATTTGGTCCCAAATGTAGTCACTTTTCGCACACACAAAATGTAACACGTGTAGCCAGAAGTAGACCTACACTTAAACCACGTTTGGCAAGCCGAAACTGTTTCCGAAACTCATTTAGACAGTGCAGGGGAGACAACCGATGATAGAGCTTTACAATGATACCAAGTTTTTACTTCCCTTATACCGTTGAACGCGTCGGGGAGATTTTAAAGTTGCCGCAATGTAAAGCTGACGCAAGGGTCGGCAGGCTCGCCGCAATTTAGCCGGACCCAATGGGGTCAAAGAGTTAAGAAAAACATTATCTGTCACAAGACTTTCAGTCCTAAATGACAGGGAGTTGTAAACAAGAGGGGCATATTTCACGGGTTCTACAACCAAAAAATATTCTGCAATTTCCAGTTTAAAGTTACTTTTTTTTCTCCCAAAGTTTTATTCATAGAAAGTTGACGATACAAGAATGCATAGTGCCCAGAACAAAAGTCATTTTGTACATTCACAACAAGGTACATATATTCCACATGGAATGTGATGGAGCGGGTTCGCTCCGCAAACTGTCTTCTCTCCCTCTCTCTCCTTCAACAAAGGCAGGTTTTCGTCAAAGCCATCTACATGCTTTTAGTTAGAGCCGCCATTGCTGCTGCTGCCCACTGGCTGGAGTTTCTCTGAGGGACAGCCCATCCTGATCTTTCCGCTGTCTCGCCTCCTCCTGCTCTGCCTTACACGGTTCATCCACCCCACTGCTCACTGTTTCACTGAAAGGTTCTCCTCTTGACCCTCCTCCTGCTTCACCCTACTTCAGGACTGCCCTTGTCCGGTCCGCACCCCACTTTTATCTGGTGGGGGCGAGCCATGACAGAGGCACTGTCAGGCCTGGCAGCAGCTAGCTGGTTTACGTGCGGCGGATACCAAAATTTGTGTTTGTTACATGTATAACGGCTACAATAAAAAATGAAAGAATGTATCTATAAAGACATTAAAAAAAATAAGCGATGAACAGTGTGCGCTTTGCTCTTCCTGTTAGTGTACAAGACAGTTTAGTAGAGTGAGAAGGAAATAAAGATAATTACGTTAAAATGCAGTCTTGCTAACTATGGTAAATAAATAAAGATAAGAAATCTGCTTACAAATTGATCTAATCTATTAAAACATGTGTTGAGTTTGCTATCTAAAGAAAGAGTATATCAAGTAGAATCCAAAGATGCTAGTTGTTAGTATCTGTAGCTATTCTAAAAGAGTATAGAGACATCTAAAGAGAGTGAGCCTAGCACAGCACGCTATAAAATGGCCACAGCCACGGATCACTGGTGGTACTCAGCCTGTAATCTGATACCGCGCCCCAGCGTCCGCTGTGGCTGTGAGCGTGATGGCCAAAACTGTCTCCGTGATGGCTGCATCCATTACAGGAAGTTGGAGGAGAATTGAGAGTGGAAGAGTGAGGGACAGCAGCGAGAAAGGACAAACAGACCAAGGGGAATAAATTGCATGTACACTGAGCATCCTAGCACTTTAAATAAAGTTTAAAGTTACTTACTCCATTTTTAATCTTGTCCTTATCAGGTTTGAGTAAATTTGAAAAAATCCTAAAAAGAAAGCATTTTTAGAAAACATGAATGTTAGGTGAAAGTTATGACAAGTTACATTATTGCTAAAATATGTAACACTAGATTAAATTCATTTATTAAAACATGTGTGGAGAGGTACATTTGAGAAGCATATTGCTTACATCCTTTTGAAAGCCTTGTTGCTAATAGTTTCCATTGCTTAATAGACAAAATAGTGTACTGTAGTATACTGCATTAAATTCCTTTTAGTGAAAGTGACCTCACAAACAGCACATGCATGCATCACACACACACACACACAATTAAATACCTACATGTAGTAAAAACTGGCACAATCTGACATCAGTTTCTAATGCAACACTCACTGGAAAATTTTCAAGCATTACACTATGCTTTAAAAAGTGGTTCAATTTTATTTCAGGTTAGCAGGGTTAGTTCTAGGTGTAGCTCTGCCTGATCAGACAATCTTAGCCACCATCTTGTTGTCAGTGGACAAGACAATGAGTCTGATAGCTCTGCAGTTATCAGATGGTGCTCAACCCTGGCCATCACTGATCCCTATCATCAGTCGCTTCTGAACTCTAGTGCTGATCAGATGCCTTTCAACAACCAGTATGGTGTAGAGTGCAGAAAAACAAAAGTTTATCTAGCACACTCAAAATGATGTGTTGATTTCATTGTTACCTTCTTGTGCTCTCATTTGCCTACCACTGCAGACACTATTCACCACTGCCAAGATGTCAACCAGTCACACCAGTTGCTACATCTGCCTTCTGTGGTTGCGTAAGGTGGGTGGCCCACTTCTGTGACACCAGAAACAACAGATGCTGTGACTATTGCTCACACAGACCTTCACTTTGTTCAAAGTATGCTTCTCACAAATTTGTGCAGCAGCACATATTGTCCATGTGCTTGTTCATGTTGCCATCTTGGACTTTGCACATACTTTTTGTTTCATCTCTCCTCCAGGAGATGTGGCTCCACTGGACTCATGATGATGACCATTGGATTGCATCAACGGAATCTGCAGTGCATATTGGCAGAATTTGATTAATTCACTGGCAACAAACATCACAGACATGAGACACATAACTGGATACCACACAGGTGCTGCTCCTGTGACTTCTTCTCTCAGCACCTGCCATGCTGTATTACATCTCTTGGATGACTCAAAACTGTAACCGAGTGCCAGGCTGATGTCTGACACAATGACAGACACATCCTTCATTACCTTCTAGGCAAATGTATTCATGACAGAAAGTACTTTGGTGAATTTCAAGTGTCACTGGTGACTTCTTGTCCTCCTATAGTGCAGCTTTCCGTGTACTAAGCTTTCCGTGTACTAAGATTATGTCACTGCTGACTGACGTGCAATCTCATTTATTGAATACATCTGTCTCCTCTGTGTGCCTGGACAACTGGTCAGATCCAATGTTGGCATGGTAACCAGCAAGCATAGATTTAGTAACTGTGATGTCTGTGCAACCAGCAAATGGTCTTCTGTTGTGTTGTTACAGACAAGTAACCTCATACACACAGAGCCAGTGTATCTGGCAGCTAGGCGTTCTGCTATTGCACCTAGCATTCTGTCTGATCCAGAAAACATACCTAGCGTTAGATGAGTGCCACTGAAACCAATATACCACTCTGGCCACTGCAGTTTTTTAGAGTGCCTTCCCCCAACCCCCAACTAGTCCCAGGGATATTGCAGATTTTGTAGGCAAAATGCTGGGAACCATTTACAACAAAACATCAGCAGCCACCATACCCTTCTGCCTACTGTGGTGGACAATCCACTCATCAGCAACAAAACATCAGGAACCACCAAACCCTTCTGCCTACTGTGGTAAACAATCAACTCATTACCACCAAGATCAGCCTTCAGCCACCGCCACAGCCATTTCTGCTGCCTGTTCTCACACCTAAAAATTCAACTCCAATAGGCGGGTCCCCATGGCCCCAGCTTCACATGCTGGGTTAAGCACGCAGCATCTCTGGCTGGGTGGTTGGGCTGACCCACCCTTTTCACCTCCTTTCCTTATTTCTGCCTTCCCCATTCTTTCCCTTTCTTCTTTTCTACCTATAATTCTCTCTGCATGCTGGCATTTTCCTGTGCTTTCTGCCTGCCCTGGCCTGCCCTTTCTTCTTACTCTGGCAAACATCTTCTCTCCATGGCTCTTCTTTCTCTGCAGTTTCCTTCAGACGCCCTGAATTTGCTGTGCTGGACAACCTGTGTCAGGGAAAATGGGATCCTGCAGATTAGGTCCCTGATGGGTGCCACTCATCATACCCACATGCCCCTTTGGCTTGGATTTCTCCAGTCTCAAAATTTACACCAAATCTGAAATCAAGTTTGAACTGAACAACAAATCAAATCTGAATTTAGAGGGCGCTAACCACAGAAACAAAACAAAAAAAATGAAGCCCCAACAATTTTGAGCATGGTTTATGGACAGGATAAATGGACTTAAAAAGCTCTTTAGCCATGACTCCTTCCTGATCATTATCTCCCTGCAGAACAAACCAAGAAAAGGTTAGAAAGCAAGAAAGAAAAATAATTGGATGCAAATCCTTCCATCACTAGAACTCTTCCACCTTCAAACCTGCTTTCTCCTTCATGATTGAGATTAGATTTACTAAATACATAAACTTGCTGTTTTTTAAAAGATATTTTCACTAGGCTAGGCCTGCCATAGTATAACTGCAGATTATGTGATGATATAGCTGAAATATTCTTGTACTAGTTAGCTGTAGAGACAAAACAGTACCTGGCTACAAGAGAAGACACAGGAAAGAATGGCTGTCAGACACACGAGGAGAGACAAGAGAGCACAGTTGTAATGGCCACAGAGGCACAAGCGGGGGCAGACAGAAAAGACATTATAAAATCACCAAAACTCTCATAGGTGGCTTTACTAGCAAGTGTACAGCTGTGAAAAATAAGACTGGAAGAGGCTGACAACAGAGAAAGAACAACTTAATAGATGGGGAGAGCACTTGATGAGTTACTGAACAGACCAGACCCAGAAAAAAGAGCGAACATTACAGATATAAGCTTCCAGATCACAATGCAAAGGGGCCATATCAGTAAGCAAGAGATAATAGAGACCATCAGACAGATCAAGAGAAACAGGTTGCCCGGAGAAGATTAAATCACTGCTGACATGCTGAAAGCTAACTAGGACCTGTCTAAACCTGCATAATTTCAGTTTGGAATATCCAAGACATGCCATGTTCTTCCTCACTTGGCCTCTGGAAACAGTGCTCTGGTTCCTGACCTCTCCATGGTTCCTGCCATTTCAGAGGCCTATGTAATATCGCAAGCTTTACAGTCCTCTTGTTGGCCTTGGCAACAGCTGGAAGAATGAGATAACTACATATGCTGTCAGCATGGCCCTGTCTCCTTACCTGCCCAGGGTTCATAAGCAATAACAGTACCCAGTCTCTGGCCTAAAGATCTACCTGGAGCCCAGACCCTAACCCTAACCTGCAGCCAGAGTGCTGCAGCCATCACTTGTGCCCAGCCCATAAGGTCCAAGCAACTGCTGCATCCCCAGCCCTGTAGCATTGTCCCAGCCATCTGCAATATCATCCAAACAGTGGAATGGAGAGCTTCATCGACCTTTAGATAGTTCTGAGGCATGTGGCAGATGCATCTGATAACCTGCCAGTTGAGTTAGACCTCCCAGTATGATGGTCAGACAGGTTGTGCCCTCCAACTGAGCAAGTTTTTCAACCCCGACTTTACCAGGTTTAAAAAAAATTAATTGTCCCTATATTAATGTGCTAGTCCCTATGCCCTTCAGTTGGAAGGTTTGAACAAGTCACCTGCTTTACACTCTTGTTGGGCATTCAACTGGAAGTACCCATTCTAACATGAAATGAAAGAACAATTTTTATATCATAAAGTTAGTTTTAGTAAAGGTTGGAAGGGGTACTTGACATACACCCCCATCCTCTGCATCTGAGAAAAACAACTGACAACAGTGGGCAGGTGAGTGGTAATCTAGAGGGCAAGGGATGACTGTACTCTGTAATCAGACTTGCTGTCTTGTCCAATGAGAACAAGATGTAAGACTGAGATTGTTTAATCAGGCAGTGACAGCTGTATCCTTCAAACTGTCACTAAAACTAATTTTACTTTTTCTGAATGTCATATATGTATTGTTTAACTCTTTGCACTTACACCAAAATGTGAGTTTCTGTATTGTTTAACTCTTTGCACTCATGTCAAAACTCATGTTTCGACGGTCTGATATACCGTTGATGACACGTTGAAACACACGTCGCACCGCTTTTCAAAAATTCCTGCAGATGCTCTTAAAAGTGTAAGGGAACTAAACCTGGTATCATTGGAAAGCTCTATCACCAGTTGTATTCCCTGTACTGTTTAAATGATTGTTTAAATCTAGATTCGGCTTGCCGATAGTTTTCGCTGATACCAGGACAGTTACGTGACTCACAAGAAATGGCTGAGGGATGCAAGAGAAACTTTCAAATATAATCAAGTTTGGTAGAAAAAGATAATTAAAATATAATTTTGGCCAAAAGTTCAGAGAATTTACATCTTGGATTTTATTCAAGGTCAGAAAATTATAATAATATACAGTTCAGAGATGTCAAAAGTGACAAGCAGTGAAACATGGAATTTATCAGACATTTTTAATTTTGTGCATACAGTAACCACAATCGACACCGTGGTAAGTAATATTTAAACTCTTCCAATAACAATTCTTTAAAAAATTTTAAGTCTAAGAATTGATATTTCCAAATAAATAAAGTATATTAGCAATATTTTTTTTAAACATGCCATTAGCTGTGCAGGGTCAGAGTCGAAAATTAGATCTATGCGGTCATTGCTGTGTGAGTGCAAAGAATTAATGTGTATTTTCTTAGCATCCTCAAGCAAATGTTACAGGAAAATACATACCAGTACTTAAAACATGAATTGTCATCCAAAAGTAACCATCTGCAGAAAACTGGGGAAAAAAACAACCAATTATTAAAAACAAATAGCATCCTCACTCCCCCTTACTGTTCCTTTTTATCATTCTTACTATTCAACAAAGCTCACTCAAATCCATAAATGTACAAAATCTAACACATAACTGCATGTACATTTACAATGTGGCCCTGTGTAATTAGTTATACACCCTTGCTATAGGTTCAAGTCCCCAAACTCAACAAGACAGAAGTCAGATGATTGTCGAGGTAAGGCAGGAAAACATTGCCTAGACCACCAAGTGCACAATCCATCAACTGACAAGCAAAAACTAAACATTTTAAACAAAATGTTCTCAACCAAACCTGACCTTGCAAAATCTTTCACTCAGACTTTTTTTTGGATGAGCTGTTTGTCAACTGACAAGAACAAAAATTTAAATACTTTCCTACAGAACCAGGTAAGACTTTTCCCTTTCCATGGCAATGTAATGTGCTGCCAACCTTCTTTCTCTTCTTTTTCTGTTAATTGTACATGTATAATGTGAAGTATCCATATGTGATGAAGCGGGTTCGCTTCGCAACTTTCCTCTCTCTCTCTCTCCTTCAAACAAAGGCAGGTTTTTTCCTTCCACGCCCTCTGCGTACTTTATTTAGGGCCGCCACTGCTGCTGCTGCCCTACATGCTCCCCACCCCACGGTTTACTGCACTTTACTGTTTTGCTACATCTTTTCCCTCGTCCTCCTGCTTCACCCTACTTCGGGACTCTGCTTTGTCCGGCACACACCCCGCTTTTACCAGGTGGGAGCGAGCCACAACGGAGCCATTGCCAGCTACGGCAGAAGCTGGCGGGTGGAAGTGAGGTGGATACCTCATTTTGTGTTTCTTACACATACAACATTTAGAATAAAAAGTGAAAGAATATCCCTACAAGGACATGAAAATATACAGTGACTAGAGTGCGCTTTGCTCTTCCTGTTAGTGTTAAGGAAAGTTAAGTAGAGTGAGAAGGAAATAAAGATAATTACGTTAAAAGGCAGTTGAACTAGCTAATGTGAATAAAGATAAGAAATATGCCTACAAACTAACCTAATCTATTAAGACATTGGGTGAGTTTAGTATCTACCGAAAGAGTACATCAAGTAGAATCCGAAAATGTTAGTTGTTAGTATCTGCAACTGTCCTAGAAGGATATAGAAACGTTTAAAGAGAGTGAGCCTAGCACAGCACGCTGTAAGATGACACAGTGCGCCACAGCCACGTGTCGCCGGCAGTACTCGACCCATACCGCCCCCGGCGCACGCTGTGCCCCCATCACACATACATTAGAGACTGTATGTGGATATTTCCAGTATGGCAGATATGTATATGGAACAGTATACATATGGTGCTTAAGTTATATCCATGGCTTTTGCTAAGATACTGCACCACAGGATGAGATAACAACAGCACTCTAGTCACTACCTTTCCCGCCTTCTTATGGTGCTTTCATTCCATCCTCATACCTTCTTTCCCCTTACTCTCTTTTGCTCTGCAATATGTGACAGTGTGTGTGTGTGCCCGTGTGTGTGAGCACATGCACACATGGGTTTCCTGACCTGGAATAGTATCCTTTAGCAAAAGCCATGTATAAATGTAAATATTTTTATGTTATATAGCCACTATGTATTGTATATTATTTACAGAACAAAAGTTCTTAAAAAAGTGGCAATTCAAAATTTTTGAATCATATTTTTCATTTTCAAATCAAACTGAATTGATGCACCAATTCAAAACTGAATCAAATCAAATCTTGAAGTTTTGTAGGGCCCTAGTTTATGCTTAAGTGTATATATGTACATATAGATGCATGTATATTCAAGGTTCATATATGAGCTATAAAGCCATTTTGAACTTGATCCTTGATGTAACCATCAAGAATCAAAATCGTGTATAGTGAAAATGTATTCAGGAGTAAACTCAAGAGATCTCCAGTAATAACTCTTTTCACTGTTGTTATCTCACTGCATTATTCACTCCTCTGGTTCAACAGTACTGTACATTATCTATACACAAAAATCATGTTTGTGTAGTGGTAGCTGAAGGAAAAGGAATTATGAGACTATTGAGACTGCAATTTACATGGTCTGCCATTCAGTAGGGAACCATTTGACCCTTAGACAAATTATAAAAAAATTAAAAGTGTGTGTGTGCGTGTGTGTGTGTGTTTTGCATGGCAAAAATTAGACATCAGGCAGTTAAGCAAAACAAATAAAGTCTATTATATGTGCTACACATCATTTGCCAGAAGTCAACGGTTGATTGGCTGCAGGAACTGAATTTAGCTGCCTAATAAATAAAATTTCTGACAACTTGCCCAACAGGGCAAATAAATAGGTGTATCTCCAAATATTTTTTCAATATTTTCAAAGCAAAGAATGCTGTTGGGCAAGAACAGACCAACTTTTGCTGCTAGGGAAAAAAGTACTGTTTTGAAGTGGTTAAAATTTGTTCAAAATGTAAAGTTTTCACGCATTTCTTTGGTTTTTAGTCACAGTCACAACTTCAAAGTTTGACCATGTTAAAACAGCAGAAGCCTTACATCTTTCATAAGGATGAACTTTAACATGGTCAGAACATCACCTACAGGACTTCACAAAATGTAACATGTTATTTTGATTACTGTAAGTCAAAAAATCATATTTGACTGGAATTCTGGTATGTTTCATCCATGTGTAATAGATATATATATATATATGGTGTTTTAGACATGAGATGAGACTTGACATAATCAAAATATTGCGTTTGAACCTATTTCGCATGTTTCACTTCTTTAAGATGTTTTGGTCATTGTTGCGTTACCGAAGGTTTTCTTCAGTGCGACTGTCTAAGCACTGTATCATTTTTTACATAGCTATGTATTTTTTTCATTCAAGGAATTGTTGACACGGTAGTGACGCATAAAATTACGTAGTAATAGAATGGAAAGACGTCATGTGTTCTTTAATAAAACGCGTAGGACTCACCTTCTCGAACCAATGGGAAGATGTTAATTTGGTCATGAAGGGGAACGGGAGAAACATTGGGGTGGGTTTAACGTCTTCTAGGCAGTTTGGTCTGGAGATACTAGGAAGTCAGACGTGTTACTAGTTTGGGAAACTTGCTAACGTTTTTTCCGACAGAATAAGACGCGCTGTTAATTTAGGAAGATTGTTCAGCGGTTGCTGGAGGGAATTTGTCTCCTCGTGTAGACTTTACTCGTGCAGAGAAATAGCGTATGTGGAAAGAAAGAAGTGGGAAGTGAAATAATCGTCCCCCCGCCTCGAATCCATTGTCAACGGTCAACCGTTTGCTATACGCGATTCTGCGAAGGCTGTACCCGGATAGCTACATAGCAAACTATTGCGGGACGACCGAATTAGTTCATTACTCGTCGCGTGAAGGATTTTTACGCTTCTGCGAGCGAGTTATGTGTCAACTTTTCCTCATCTTATGAAGAAAGCATAAGATGTTGTTAAGTCTTCAGTGATATAAGGCTTAACGGTTGTGTTGACGGTATTCATCTCCGCGAACCTGTCTCTCGTTATAAACAGTCTAATAGTAGGCTGGGACTGTACAGTCAAGCGGATTCCTCCACTTGTGGAAGTGACTTTCTTCATCTGTGAGGAACAAAGCGTTAACTTGCGACAGTTAAGCAAGGACATTTCAAGGACTAATTAACGGACTAACTGTACGATACGTGGTTCGTAACCATTGTTCCTGACACCTTTGGACCAGCTCCATCTACTGAGTTCTACTGGCACGGTACAACTGGATTTACAGTTCACCTTTGACCCTGCTACAGACTTTCTCAGATCTACGCTCTTCAGTCAGAACATTTGCGTCTCTACGAACTGCATCTTCCGTGTCAACTGTCCTATCTTGTTCGGACTACTTCTGCGGATCATTACTAAATGTGAACGATTTTGGATTAATTGTTCCGTTCCAGTTTGGATTATTCATCCCTCCGCAAGTAGTCTTTTGCGATATCACGCTGTTTCATATGAATTTAATTGTATGCTAGTTGTATTACACATTGTTCAAAGAATTGTTACATGCCACAAACTGTTGCTATCACGCATATACACACACGCACTTTTACATATTCGTTCAACTACACCTTTCTTTCCTCAACTTTTATTTCTAATGTTTATAGTTCAATAAATGTGTTAAGTAATCTGGTCGTGTACCTTTTGATTGAAAAGGTGGGGTCTGCACTAGGCGTATGCATTTCATATTTCTTCCCTAGAATTCCAGCACACCCCAGAAAAGGTTACAGTCATTACTGTTCAAAATATGATGTTCCAAGGTGTTTGTTCCATCTTCCTGTAGTATAATGTGCTGTTTTGACTGTCACTGCCAGTAAAAATGTGATGTTCCCATGCATCTCATTGCTATAGTTTGCTGTACATTTTCTTTCTTTTTTTTTACTCTTTGACATCTTGAAGAGACAACCCTTGAGCCTGTAGCCAAAATATATCATTTGGCAGTTTTCACAAAATCTTACACACACTTAACAGTGTGTGTCATGAAACTACCCCTCCAATTGTGTTTCCTTGACAAGAAAAATGGCTATATACAAAGTGCATCACATGAGCACCATCAAGACAGCTACACTGTGGCAAAATTTCATTCACTAACATTTCAACAACAATGCTTGACTCAAGCTTCCACTACATGCAAGGATTTAATAATACTTTCTCACTCAGAACCAAGCATTTCTTTACTGGATCCTGGCATTTATGACTCGCCTTCCTTGTGCAGTCAACCCAAATGTATGCAAACATGACTTGAATCTCACTTTTCCGCTAATTCTGTATGCACTAAGTCGACCCTGGCATATTTTCCTGCGCTTCAGATCTATGTCACGCTTTTTACCACGAGAACAGAAATGCAACCCCTACATTGCACAACACCAGACGACTTCAGCCCTAGTTTCGTGGCAATCCCAACAATCTGTTAAATTTTTTCTTAACCTTTTTTGGGGAAAAAGCTTTTTACACAATCCTACTTTGTAGATTTCTCACCTGATCTAGAGACACTATTCCCGATGCCATGTCTAAACTAGTTCTTGTCAGACACAACCAGAGAGCTGTGATAATCAGACCTATGTCAGGTTTCCTCCAGTAGTTATCTGAACCGATTTGAAGTACGTTTTCTCAGTTGACACCTGTAAGGTTAGAGGCACTGGAAATTTCCCGGAAAGGGAAAGTCTAAGGGACAGAAAAGCTTCTGGGAATGGTGAATGGGACTGGCAATCAAAATGGCCCTGTGTTGATTTGAACTGGGAAACTAGTGAAAAGCTCACAAACTTTTCGTCTATGAGGCACACTGTATTTCATCTCCAGCTTGGATTTCTCTGCTCCTTGTGTCTCCTGAAGTGAAACTACTCTACAGTGGGGCTCCTGTCGATGTGGACTGTGTTCACATTCTTTGCATTGCTATCTTTTGCACTCGCGACCATACGAACACAGCCAACTCTCTAATTCCCTGGACCAGGGAAGGTGAAGGCACTGTATCTTGGTTTTAACATTGTCAGAATCCACAGAAGGACTTGAAATAACTGTTGAATCTGTCACGGACCCGTGACTTTAGCAGGTATGCTGAGAACCAATCTCAGACAGTTCGCCATGAAGTGTAAGGCCTTGGACTATACACCTTTGAAGGTATGACTAGAGGAAAGTCATCCAGTCTGGATAACAGTGTGACAAAGCTTGGATTTGTCTGGCACTTTGGAACACTCGGAAAGGTCCGGTTTGACCTATTTGTGGAATATACCCTAGGCTACGGGTATCATTGTCTTATTTACTGAGGAAAAAAATAACCCTACCAGATCTATATAACTCTGAGCTTTTTACTGTGATGGGGGCAGCCATCACGGAGACGGTTTTGGCCATCACGCTCACAGCCACAGCGTGCGCCGGAGGCGGTATGGGTCGAGTACTGCTAGCGACACGTGGCTGTGACGCACTGTGTCATCTTACAGCATGCTGTGCTAGGCTCACTCTCTTTAAACGTTTCTATATCCTTCTAGGACAGTTTCAGATCTTAACAACTAACATATTCGGATTCTACTCGATATACTCTTTCGGTAGATACTAAACGTCTTAATAGATTGTCACATGTCACTCCTAGGGTATCACCTGCCACTCTTAGCTTAGCCAGCTAGCTCCTCCCCTTCTCTTCACACTTAGGTAGGTGAGTGATACGCCATTGGTCATGGCAGCTGCCCTGCTCCACCTAGTCTGACCAGAACCGGTTTAGCCCATTTTAAGGCGTCAGAACGCCTAGTACTTAAGGAGGCAAAAATACACAGAGATATACACAGAGAGGACAGGACATGGAGAGAGAGTTAATGTACGAAGACCAAGAGAAGCGGACACGTGTAGATCCACGGACCTCTATCCCTTGCCATTTTAGCCAGGAAGAAAGAGCTTCAACTAGCAATCACGCGATTACACTGAGCTGTATTTTGCCGACAAGTCTACAAGACAAAGACTCGTGACTACTGCTGTTGCGCCTTATAGGACTGCTCTTACCATAAACTTATCTTAGATTCTGGGACTTGGGTTGAATTAAGATAGGTGGTTTTATCCTGCTGGAGACAGGAGACGTCATAAGCTAGTGGCCGGGCAATACGTCAAGGGGAGATAAGAGTGTAGTGCGGATCGTGGCCATGTCGTAGCTTCATTGTTGGTCGTCGAGTAGCTTTGGAATTGTGTATCACAGGAATAGTTGTTTCAGTAGTGACAAGAGTAGGTGCTCTGTTGTTGGTCAATTATTGATAGCTTTAGAGCTGTGTATCGCAGAAGCAGTTGTTTCAGTAGTGACAAGAGTAGGTGCTCTGTCGTTGGTCACTTATTAATTCAGTTTGTACAGCTTCAGAGTTGTGTGTCGCAGAAGTAGTGGTTTCAGTAGTGACAAGAGTAGGAGCTCTATTGTCGGTCACTTACTGTATTTGTGTGTAGAGCAGGATCATAGGCCGTTTTGCAGTTTGATTTTCCCTCTGGAGTTTGATTATCTTCTTTGTCTGATACCACGCGGTATGACGTAATCAGGCAGCGTCTTACCCTAGACACGAGCAAGGTGATTCTTTGTAAATAATCTGTAGATATATTTGATGTTGTTGTGCCAGTTAGTGTTTGAAATGAGTGTTTTGCTAGAAGTGTTTTGCCTGCGTGAGACTGAGCGAACCTGTCAGAGTATGAGAATCTTTTCCCTCTGTAGATTTTTCTAGTTATTCACATTATTTCATAGCGTCATCACCCTCTGGTGTAGAAACCATTGACTTGTTGCAGTAAAGGTTTTGGTGACGATTGCTCAATTAAATCTACATTTTACGAGATCACCATAAAAGTTTGTCCAGTAATTCTGAGAAGTCGAGTCCAATAAGTTAAGGTACGGCCCGCCACGTCACATAGATTAGGTTAGTTTGTAGGCATATTTCTTATCTTTATCTATTCACATTAGCTAGTTTAACTGCCTTTTAACGTAATTATCTTTATTTCCTTCTCACTCTACTTAACTTTCCTTAACACTAACAGGAAGAGCAAAGCGCACTCTAGTCACTGTATATTTTCATGTCCTTGTAGGTATATTCTTTCACTTTTTATTCTAAATGTTGTATGTGTAAGAAACAGTGGCGGCCCAAAACAAAGTATGCAGAGGGCGTGGAACAAAACCTGCCTTTATTTGAAGGAGAGAGAGAGAGGAAAGTTGCGAAGCGAACCTGCTTCATCACAAATGGTGCTGCGACAGGACGTATCTCTACCAGCCAGCAGAGAAGCCTTGACGCCAGCCCGGGTCGTCGTCATCGGCAGGAAAGGGACCATCACCAGGTACCAAGGTGACGGATGCGATGATGTGGATGCCGAGGAACGGGCAGCAGAGGTGCTGCTCGTCACCAGGCCAGGAGGTCTGCGGGGACTGGAGGCTTCAGGATGCAGCACCACACACCTGGGTGACAGTACAGAGAGGGAACGGCTGTGCCCTACCGGCAAGGAAACAGACACTGCGGAGAAGGTGGGCAGGGCGACCAGCGCACTGTGGGGTTTTTTGCGACAGCAGGAGCGGACAGTGGCTTGCGCACTGCTGTCCGTCGGTCGGCGACTGGCCGACGGGATATTACGGGGCCTCGCAGGTGAAGACCTCTGCACCCACTTCGTGGCCGGGAGAAGGCCAGGAACCAGGAGAGCACAGGCGCAAGTACCCCTGCCTGACGTCAAGGGCACGAGAGACCAACGACGGATCACCTGCAAGCATCGCTGCAGTCACGCCTTCGCCAACCCGGGTGGAGCATGTAGGGCGGCAGCAGCAGTGGCGGCCCAAAATAAAGTACGCAGACAGCGTGGAAGGAACAAAACCTGCCTTTGTTTGAAGGAGAGAGAGAGGAAAGTTGCAAAGCGAGCCCGCTTCATCACATTACATTCCTACCCCTTCCTTCTGATTCATAGATGCTTGCTCGAATTGTATAATCTGTTCTTTCTTGCTTAGAATATTGTATGTATATGGTACGTTGTCTGTTTGATCTGTAAGCTAGTACTTTTGTGTTTGAAATATTGATGTATAACGGGGAAGCCTGATCGAGTGAATTGTCTGTACTTTACAATCTGAAAGTGAGAGAAAGGACCAGATCTATTGCATTTGACTGAATGTTGCCTGCATACAGTGTGTCTGAACCATCTCATTCTTCTTTAGTATTGCCAAAAAAAATTATTAACCTTTCGGCTTCGATTCACAACCTGAAAAACTAGGAAGACAGAATCAGATCCGGCCAAAGGACCATTAAGGATCCTGATGACAATGAAGTGAAAACTGTGTAATATTGATATTCTAACTTGTTGCTCCAGTCCTCCTGTTTTAATATATAGAGGAGCTTTACACAGTGGGCTTTTGTCTTCCTTGAATGAAAGGACAAAGGCGAGGAGAGACAGTGTGACAGACGAGAGAGACATCTATGTAGGGGCTTATTGGTTGGGATAGGAGGCAATACCCCCTATCGCAGCAGCAAGGTCTCTGGTGGGCCTTCCAAAGGAGTGCCCAATGATGTAGAGCACACTTCACGCTTTTAATTTATTTATATAACTTAGAACGGGGGAAAGCAACGTGATTATTTCCGTCCAAACCCCCATTTACGACTGGAAAGGTCTATCATCAGTTATGTGCCCTGCATTGTTTAAAAGAATTTGTAAAATGCGGATTCGGTTTGCCAATTATTTTAGCTATCTGTTTACCAGGACAGTTACACAACTCATAAAAAATGGCTGCCTGAGGGAAGATAAAGCTTCAAAACAATTTAACTGAAACCAAGTTTGGCCAAAAAATTGCTTGAAATGTGTAACAGTTCCAAACGGACGCACTCGCACGACAGCACACCTCAATAACTGTTTGACTACACCAAAGTTTATTAAGAAAAAGAAAATAAGTAATAGGCGAAGGCATGGCCGTTCAACTAAATGCTACTTCTAAACGCTAACTCAAAATCTTGATTATGATAGTGGGTTTCTCTTGGACCTGTCTTGTTTCAAAACTGTCACACAGCTGAGCATAAGCACTGCTTTATACATGGAGGGAACATGCTAGTATGTTAAATCTTGTCCCCCCATCCCACCCCCGCCCCCCACGCAAACCCTTGTACAGTGGTGACATACCTGAGGATCAAAGGCTGAAATAGCCACAGATGAAATTAAAGTAGTCATCAGCATCATATATGAAAACAGGCTTAGAACCTGAAACAGATGGTTTGTAAAAAAACTGAGAAATGTGATTTTTTTAAAACCATTTTTTTCATACCATTTTATCTCCACACTCTTTTTTCATTATTTGCCTATCTGAATGCCACCAATATCCAAACAGTGTAGCTTCCATGATTGTAAACTATATTATCTCAGGTTTATACTAAAATGTTTCCTTCACACTGCACAACACTATTGGAATTCTTCTTGTTATCTGTTGTAAGTTTCATGCTTTTAGAGGGAAAAAAAAGTTGTTCCTTCCCCCCCCCCCTGCCTTTTCCAGAAAAAAATTCCAGCCTTCCAGACTAACAAAATATTCTTAATTTTACATACTCGTAAGTATTGAATTTAGAGATGTTTCCTCATTCATATGATCTCACTTCAGTAATGTAAATCATTTTTCTTATAATTATGCCACTGTTTACATTGTATATAGCAGACACATATGATCATAGTAGCTATAACAGCAACTGTAACACCCAAGACTGTGAATAAAGAGATGGTCAACTCCTTCATTGGTGTATATTCAAAAACTCTGGCATTTAAAAAAAACAGCTTATGATAGAAAAGTAGCATCCCTCACAGTCTGCAGTTGATCTGCCCAAAAGGTCAAGCATTGTGTGTTTTAATACATAACAATTCCAAACCAAAACACAAAATTTGCATTTTCTTCATCCATAATTTTCTTGGTAGGTCATGCATAGAAATATATGAGGTAGAATGTGTTGTGATTTTTCTGGCAAGGTAGCACGAATACAGATAGCAAATTCAATACACTCACTGTCTTGCTGCCTAATTCGAAAATGTATGGCATGCATCGTTCACCCCTTCAGCTACCTGGGGGGTGGGGGATAAGGTCAGTAGGGTGGAGAGGCAGGGTGACATCAGCAGGGCTCATCGGCTGCAACTCCCTAATGCAGCCGCACCCACTGTGGATACATCTACCTGAGTAGATAACAGCGACAGCTCAGCTGTGCTTTGAGAGGGGCTGATCTGTTCCGTGACAGAGGTGAATCAGTCCTGTGAGACCCACATCAGTCAGAGACCAGTGTGACACTGAAGGTGGATTAATGCAACACTAGAAGGAGAGCGAGGCTGACACTGAGTGGACTGCCTGAAAGCATCCGAATTACTGGTGAGCGGAAGACCGGTAAAATGTGCCGAGTGAGTGGACAGCTCCTTTGACAGCCAGGTGAAGAGACCTGAAGTGTATGTTGGGTGAATGGCCAGAAAGACTGTAAGAGACTGACATCCAGCTGACTCAGATAGCTGTAGACATCCACAAGAGATCAGCACGGGAGACCACCAGTCGACATCGCATTGTGACTGCAGGAAAGAATCTGTTATTCAGGAATCATGATAGCCCTCCAGATGTTGACAAGGTCAGTGTTTGTTGAATAAGTTTGTACCACCTTAGAACATTGTGTAAGAAATGACAGAAATCTCGTCAACGTAATAGCAAGCAAGCTAATGTTGAGCTAGCCAAGTACCATAGCCAAGTACCTGTCAAAAGGATGGCTGTTAGCACACTAAGAAAATGTCAATGTTAAACGGGCATTGTTTTTAAGAGAAGAATAAGTGCAACGTCGAGTGACACAAAAGAAGTGCGTTGAATTAGTGACATTCATCACTACTCCAGTGAAACAAGTTCTGAATTCATATAATGTTCCGGTGTCAGGACTACATTGTGCTGTGATAAACTCCTGTATCACATTTAGTAGGGTTGTGAATGGACAGAGGACTGTACTTCACCTTGTGAATACTTTTCAAGGATTGAGGACCTATCGTCACCTGTAGATCTGTGCAAGCACTGTGTATTGGTGTTAGTGTGAGTTGCTAGTATTCTGTCAGACTTTTCCAACTTCAAAATAATTACTGGTACTGTAATATTTAAATTGTAATATAGCACATGATTGATGTAGATACGTGTACGAATATTGACACCAGCATGTGAGAGTGAAAGTTCATGATAATAATGTATGTCGGTGTGTCAAGGTCAGTGGAATATCGTAAATACCTTTTCACCTATTTTTCAAGGACACTGTAAATAAATGTAAATAAATTTTTAGTTAAAGCAGTCGCTATCTTTCTTTGAACTGATTGAGATACTTGTGGGCTTTGAGATGAGGGTTCACGAGCTAGATGGAACTGGGAGTAAGTTTAGATAAATGAACCATGACCATTTTGTGAGATGAATTCATAAATAACTTAACTTTGCAGGTGCAAAAGTCTCATTGCCCACAGAATTAAAATTATTATTATTTTTTTTTTATTGCTTGTTTCTGAAACCGCCAACCACATTCTATCAACAAGACTGGTGCCACAAAAGAAAAATATCTTATACTCGGGCACCAGGGACAAAAAATTACACATTGACAGCGGGACACAATGATTAAAATTATCTCAGAAGGGCTGGTACTGCAAGCCAACATTAAATAATCTGTAATATTAGCACCCACTGTCCCCCCCATCCCCCAACATAAAGGGGTAAGGAGCCACGCTACAAAATGGAAATGTCACTCTCGTCCGATGTTCAGCAACGTTTGCTCCCAGTCTGCACATGGGTTTGCATTCCTTTGTTGCTGTAGAACTCCACTGTCAACTTTGGAACAAGTCATTATACTTTCAGCAGCAAGTCTTGTTGGTGGAATGATTTCATGATAGAGACATACTTTTATCTCTGTGATTTCTGTGTTTAATTGACTAAGGTATATCTTCTCCTTCTGAGAAAGCAAATCCTATAAAGTGCTCAGATAAAAAAAAGCCTTCATATCAAATGGCATTAGCTTCTCACTTTAAAAAAATAGATCTTACATTTGCTATCGCTGCAATTTCACAACTGTGTCCAACTAGCAACAAATATGTGGTACATGCTGCATATTTAAATCTTTCTAATCATTTCAGGGATCAATTTTTGACTAAATTTTGTGGAGAAATGATCGTGGGATGAAACAGTCTCGGTGCCATTTTAACCTTTCTTAACTCAACACACTTGATTCAAATATTGACTAACATTACATATAATAAATAAACACATAATTATAATTTATCAGTATTAATCAGTAGTATTGTTAATATTTCCTAATCGTTGTTATACATGCATTTCGATATTCAAACAGCTTTATTGACTGAGTCACTGATCCAACATGTAAGTACTGTATATGTATTTTTTGCTATTAAGTCAGTTTTAAAAACCAATGTCTGCAGTTTTAAGAACTAATGTCTGCTAGAGATTTATTCATTAGTTAATGCAAGATTCCTCTTGTGTGTCGCATCATTCACATATTCTATGAGTCTCTTCTTTCCCGATGAGCCATACTTTATTGTTGCGCAGCAAACGATGCATCAAGTTTCATGCATCACTGTTCAAAAGCAATTTTGCTTTCAATAGTCCTTTTCTTCTAACCATTCCCACCTCTACTTGTTTTCACTCCCTCTTCTAGCCCCCACGGGCCCAGCTTCACATGCCAGAGGTGAGAACCCAGCCTCTCTCTGGCTGGCTGACTAAGCCGGCCCACCCCTTTCTCTTCGGCTTTCCTTTTTCTGCCTCTCTGGTCCTTTCCCTTCCTTCTTTTCTGCCCCAACCTCTCCTTGCAATCAGCCATTTTTTTTTGGTTCTCTTTTTGCCTACCCTGGCCTGTTCTTTCTTCTTGCTCTCACATACATCTTCTCTCCATGGTCCTTCTTTCTCTGCAGTCTTCTTTAGACCCCCTGTGTTTGCCATGCAGGGCGACCCGTGTCGGGGGAGAATGGGATCCTGGGGGTTGAGGTCCCTGATGGGTGCTGCTCATCCTACCAACATGCCCCTTTGACCCGGACTTCTCCTAGACAGGAGGTCGGTGTGGCCCACACCAATCAAGCGCCTGGTCATGCAGTGCCCTAGTTTTGCTAGAAGGCTGCTGCTTGGGTCAATCTGGTTTAGTTTTGTCTAGGCCGGAGTATATCTCTCCTGTAGCCCTGGTGTGGCCCTGCCGGAAATACCCATGTGGTACTGCTCGGTTGCATCCCCTTGTTGGGCTCCGTGGTGGGTGGGGAGCAGGAGAGATTAATTTTTCTTTTTACAAATCATGGCTTCCAAAATTCTGCTGCACAAGCTGTCCAGAAGGGTTCAGTTCTATTTCCTCTGCTATTGTGTCTATCAACTGGCTTCCGTGGCACTTCCTTTCTTGTCAAGCGTGGAACCCAGAAGGCATCAGATCCCCTTCGCCAATGGGATTCCAAACTCTTCATTGATCGATCTATCCAGGTTTCTGTGCATAGCTCGGTGAATTCTTCTGTCAATGTGATTTGCTGTGCTGACTTGGCTGATATGTCGAAACTCGACAAGAAGGCCGAGCTTCACCCCCAGGGGGTGACAAATGTTTGCCACATAACTGGCAAGAGTAATGGGGAGGTCATTCAAACCAACACCTACTTTGTTACTTTCTGCTTTCCACAACTCCCCTCTGTTCTGTCTATTGGTTATCTGAAGGTCCATGTCTCTATGTATGCTCCCAGTGCCATCGCTTCGACCATGGCACGAAAACCTGCAAATCTGACCCTCTTTGTTCACATTGCAGAGCCGCTGACCACTCTTTTTTTGACTGTCCCAACCCTTGTTGCTGCTTAAACTGTCAAGGTGACCATCCAGCCACTTCTTGCGACTGTCCTTGGTGGAAGGAGTCATCCAGCGGGTCCACGTGGAGGGCAAGTTGTCCTTCACCGAGGCCCGCAAGTGGCTCTTCCTCCCCCCACCTCTTCTGTTTCCTACTCCTCCGCTGTCTCTCTGCAACTTAAAACTTCTTCTTCCTCTCCTGGGTTGTTGCCCATCTCCCCTTGTCCTTTTTCTATGAACCCTCCTTCAGCTGGTTCGTGCTCTCAACCCCCACTCACAGTCCACGACATGACATCCACCACTTCTAAAGGCACTTCCACTACTCCCGCCCCCTCGACCACCCCATGGTCTACCTCCTCATGTACCACTTCCACCAACCCACCTTATTCACCTTCACTGGCACCACAGTCTGCTAAAAAGTCCACATCAGCTTGCACTCCAGGGTTGGGAGCACCCACTGCCCATCCCTCTGCTTCTCCCTCTGCCCCTGCCTCATCCTCCCACAATCTCTTTTCGGCTTTTGCCAACAATGGCCTGGAGGTTGGGACTTCCCACTCCCACTCCCTTTCTCCCACACGTCGGCCTTCCCATGGTCATGCTTCTTCTGCTAATACCGGCTCTGGTGGTGTCGTCCTCCTCCTTCATCCTTGCCTTCTTTACAGCCCCATTCCTCTCGCCTCTTCTCTGCAGGCTGTGGCTGCTAGAGTCAGGCAGCATAAAACCATCTCTGTTTGCAGTCTCTACCTTCCTCCATCAGCTCGCCCCGAGTTGGATGATTTGCCATATCCCCCCTCCTGTTCTTCTTTTGGGCGATTTCAATGGTCATCACCCTCTGTGGGGTGGTGTTTCCAGTGATGCCTGGGGGGAACTTTTAGCTTCCTTTTTTGCTGAGAGGGTTCTCTGAGTCTTCAATGACGGCAGTCCCACTGTCAGCCTCATAATGGGTAAACTTCTGCCATTGATCTTTCGGTCTGTTCTTCTTTCGTACTTTTCTTGGTGTGTCACCAGGGACTTGTGTGGTAATGACCCCTTTCCCACCACTCTGTTGACCGACCCTTCTGCAGACCCTGGGCCAGCGGGTCGCCGGACTCTTTCCTAGGCCGATTGGTCACTGTTTCACTCTCTTTGTCTCTTCTTTTAATCTCGATTCCTTGGTGGGTGGGTGGGGATCATCCCGTCCACTTTTTTACCCAAGTTCTACTTGATGTTGCCCGATCGGCCATTCTTACCAGTGGCAGGGGTCGTCGTGGCCCTCGCATGCCCTGGTTCACGGAGGAATGTTGGGCCGTGCAGCAGGAACGGAAAAGGGCACAATGTTGTGCTTTCCGCTGCCCCACTGCCGATAACCTGCTTTCTTTTAAACGCCACCAGGCTCATGCTTGGTTTGTTTTTAAACAGCAGTGCAAGCAGGTTTGGCAGAGTTTCGTTTCCTCTCTCTCTGTCCATACCCCTTCTTCCATGGTCTGAACACCGATTCGTCACCTTCCGGGGAAGTCTTCCTCCAGTTCCGTTGGCCACCTTTGCGACAGCGATGCAACCCTCACAGACCAGTGCAATGTCGCTAATCATCTTGCATGCACCTTTGCTCACAATTCCTCTTCGTCTCACTACTCTCCTTCCAGTGTGCCAGCGAGTCTACTTCCTGTAATTTTTCTTCCTCTGACTCCAAATCTTACAATCTTCCCTTTTCTCTCTGTGACGGTATGAAAAACTCTGTCCTTCCATTTCAGCACGTAACTTCACGTGATCGGATTCTTCGCGTGACGTCAAATTGTAGCGTCAAAAGTTTGTGTATTTGACGTAAAGCCATGCGCGACAACAACGCGTCTGTTCGGGAGTTAACGGCTAGTTCTTGGATCAGACCACTGCACTTTTCAGCCGGACAGGATGCATCTCTGTAAGCTGCGCAGTTAACCGTCGCAACCGACACCCGACCATAGCTACCGCTGAAAGTTGCCCAGGCACGCAAGTTCTACATCACCGTGCGGCGAAACCAGTTGTCTGGTAACCTAACCACTGTAGTTGCAACGTGTGAGAATGGAATTATGTTTGAGAATTTCCTTTCTAACGAATGTATGCATGACAGTTGGTTGCGCCATTCTCAATAACCGACCTCAAAACAGTGGTTTGGCAATTTTAGATATTCTGTATTGCTAGATTTGTTAGCAATGAATTAAATTTAGTTGTGGAAATGTTGCGCGGATCACTTTTGTTGGGGGTCGCAGCGTTAACCGTCGCACGACCCGTCATAAGTCTCCGCGCTGATGTGTGCAGTTCTGCTGTGTTGCAGGAGGACTGTTTCGTCACTTGTTCACTACTTCTCTGTTCGTCGAATTCCTTTTGCTACCCTTTTTATTCCGTGGCCTATTCCTGCTTGCTGTTCATCGTTTGCCGGTTCTTCGTTCAAGTTCAACGCCTCATCCTTCATTCACCGCCACCTTCACCAAGCCGCCACGTCAGCATCACCGACACCGCCCAGCCGACATCACCTCATCTGTCTACACTTCAGAAACATCGACCCCACTGTCACCAGCCCGAGCACGCACGCAGACTGTGCCATCTCACGCGTGAGATAAGTCATGTATTCTGTGCTGACGCAAACATGATGACTCTGACATTTGTGGTCGGTGTGAACATTTTCCACAACACAACACTGTCTTCAAACATCCACACTTACATTATCGTTGCCATTCACATCAACCACACATCACCCATACCATTGTGAGTTGATTACATGTGGGTTTTCTATACACGGTCGACTTTTTTGTTGAAAAAAGAATGTGTGCATCTGGTGTGTGATAGTCGCTTCTTGCAGGCTTCTACCTGTTCCACTGTACTTCCGCTGTAAGTGTACAGGCGCACATCCAGGTGCAAAACACGACACGTAAAATGTTACACTCTCTCTGAACTGTATCGCTTTGCTTTTCAGCCTTTTGGCTAAGATCAAAGTGTAGTATCTCTGCGAACTGAAACAAGCTTACCATCAGTGTTCTTCTGCCCCTGGTCCTGACACTATCCACTATCAGTTTCTCACCCATCTCCCTGAAGAATCTCTTTCCCTTCTCCTGCATGTCTTGAACTATGTTTGGACCTCTGGGGACTTTCCTTCCATGCGGAGGCAGGCCCTCGTGGTTCCCATTCCCAAACCCGGTCAGGATCACTCTGATCCCAACAACTATCATCCTATCTCTGTCACTAGCTGTTTGTGTCAAACTATGGAGCCTGGTCTGGACCCTTGAGTCCGAGGGTTTGCTCTCCTCTGCCTCGAGCGTCAGCTGCAACTCTGTGTAAATAGCATTCAACGTTGGTCTCTTCCAACGGTTTTAAATTTTTGACTGCCAAGACTGTTTGCATGCATTTTTGTAAACTCCAGGGCCACTTTCCGGAGCCCACCATTCGTACTGATGGTTCAGTGCTTCAAGTGGTCCCTGAGGTCAAATTTTATGGGTTATTTTTGACCGCAGCTTTCGTTTTTAAGCGACATCCAGTCTCTTCGTGCGTCATGCCTGAAGGCACTGGATGTTTTACGCATTGTTGGGCGCACCCAGTGGGGTGCAGATCGGACCACCCTCTTACGTTTATATCGCTCCTTGGTTCGCTCCAAACTTGATTACGGTTGTGTTGTCTATGGTTCCACCCATCCCACCTACCTTAAACTCCTTGATTAACTGTCCACCACCATGGCATCCTTATTTGTCTGGGGGCTTTTTGCAAAACCCTGGTGGACAGCCTATATACTGAGGCTGGAGAGCCCCCTCTTTCTCTGCGCCACTTCGGTCTCATGCTCCGGTATGTCACCAGGCTGTGGGATAACCCTGCTTATTCTGCCATCTTTCAGCCTGAGCATGCTCCTTTGTACGATCTTTGTCCCAAGGAGTCTAAACCTCTTTCTCTCTGTCACAACCCCCACCCCCATCCATGTCAGACGACCTAATGGGAGCACGTGTTTTGTGTTCTTTCACTGTCCTGTCAGACAAAACTCAACACTGGGTAACATAAATAGGACCCACCACTATTTATTATCACCCAGGAGTACTGGACGTAACTTAAGGACCTTTATCGTTTCACCTCAACCTCAAACACACAGAGAAATTCACTATTCAACTACTTCACACTAATCCCTCAATGTTTCACACACAGTTACCTCAAGAACAATAATAATAATAATCATAAAATATTCAGTGTTCACTTCAGATCAAAATTGAATTGTCCACCACTAATTCCCCCTGCTCTCTGCTACTACAATTTAAACATCCAGGTATTCACTCCAGCAGAACAGTGAAAATATACCGATCACGTAAGTAGGCCTACGGCGGATTACTTCATCACTAAGCAACAACAGCAACAAAACAAAACCAAATGCCCCACAAAAATCCACTTAATAACCAGCCATTGTAAAAGACTGGACAAAATTGCCTGCTATCTTTCAATCATCAAACTTTCAACCATCAAACCATCAAAGACCAACAAGGATCTTCTAAAGATGCGACCCTTTTCTCCCTAGCTTAACCTTCAATGATGCTAGCGAAGATCTGCACTTTAATTTACATGCTAAGTATTCAATTTGATGTATTACCAATTACCACTAGCTTTTCCTCTCCATGTACTCTCATGATGCAACAGTAGGTCACCGCAACTTATGTTCCAACTCAAGCACTTATTTTAAATGCATCAGCAAAACAACATTGTCAAATCCAATATTTTCTTCATTAATCACCACTTGTTCCAGCTGCACTCCTCTGCACTAACCTTAATATTTATCTCCCTTAGTTTTCTCTTCAAGTCTCACTTCTCATGAATTATGAGTCAGAAATCTCAAGTTAACAGTTTTAACCGTATCAATCATACAAGTTCCATTTAGTCAACTCTTTCTCCATGATGTAAGTGGTCGTCTCCATGGAATATTTCTCTCAAGCTCCCAGTTCGGAAGGCACACAGTTTCACAAGTCCACAACAGTCACCTCTGCATTTCGATGCAGCGTCTCCAAGGCCTACACTCCCCAGCCGCCGTTGTATCACGATTCACATAACAACTTCAAAACTAATAGTTCCAATGTTACACTAGTGAAAGTTCGCATCTTTCAAGCTTCTCCTCTCCTGATCTTGTCTCCGTGACGTATTCTCAATATGCGCCGCCGTTCCCATGAAATACACAAATTTCTCGCCTACCTGGCTTGCCCTTAGGTTAAGAATGTAGATCGCACCCTTCACTCTCGGAGAGTGAGAGAGAGAGATTGTGTGCGTGTGTCCGTATGTGTGTGTCACGACCCCCACCCCCGTCCATGTCAGACGACCTAGTGGGAGCACATGTTTTGTGTTCTTTCACTCTCCTGTCAGACTAAACTCAACACCGGGTAACATAAATAGGACCCACCACTATTTGTTATCACCCACGAGCACTGGACGTAACTTAAGGACCTTTTACGTTTCACCTCAAACTCACACACCCAGAAAAAAAAGAAATTCACTCTTCAACTACTTCACACTACTTCCTCAAGGTTTCACACACATTTACCTAAAGAGCAATAAAAAAAAATCCGGCTTCAACTTCAGTTCAACATTCAATCATCAACCACTAATTCTCCCTGCTCTCTACTACAACAATTTACACATCCAAGTATTCATTCCGGCAGAACAGTGAAAATATACCGATAATGTAAGTAGGCCTACGGCGGATTACTTTATCACTAAGCAACAACAGCAACAAAACAAAACCAAATGCCCACAAAAATCTACTTAATAACCAGCTATGGTAATAGACTGGACAAAGTTGCCTGCTATCTTTCAACCATTAAATTTTCAACCATCAAACCATCAAAGACCAACAAGGATCTTCTAAAGATGCGACCCTTATCTCCCTAGCTTAACCTTCAACGATGCTAGCGAAGATCTGCACTTTAATTTACATGCTAACTCAAGCACTTATCTCAAACGCATCAGCAAAAAAATAACCTCGACAAATCCAATATTTTCTTCACTAATCACCCTTTGTTCCGGCTGCGCTCCTCTGCACTAACAAAGTCCTGAAGTTTTATAAGTTTTGTCTTCAGGTCTCCCTTCTCATGAACCATGAGTCCAAAATCTCAAGTTAACAGTGTGAATTATATAAGTTCCATGTAGTCAGCTTTTTCTCCGTGACGTACGCGGTCGTCTCCATGGAATATATTTCTCACAAGCTCCCAGTTCGGAAGACACACAGTTTCACAAGTCCGCAACAGTCATCTCTACATCTCAATGCATCGTCTCTGAGGCCTACACTCCCCAGCCACCGTTGTATCACGATTCACATAACAACTTCAAAACTAATAGTTCCAATGTTACACTAGTAAAAGTTCGTATCTTTAAAGCTTCTCCTCGCCTGATCTCGTCTCATTGACATATTCCCGATATTTGCCGCCGTTCCCTTGAAAGACAAATTTCTCGCCTACCTGGCTTGCCCTTAGGTTATGAATGTAGATCGCACGCCTCACTCTGCATCACTTCGGTGATCAGGTGGGACCCCAACACAACTGTCCTACTGCCCTGGTCATGGCCACGTACAACATGGTCGGACTTGTTTCGCCTCTGTACTCGGGTGCACTTCACGCTCCAGCTGGTCTTGCCACGAGGTCGCCTCTTGTTCGCGCCTCTTCCCACTTTCCACGTTCAAATCGGCAGGTGTCGGCTCTAGGGCGGACGAATCCTGGCGTTGTACAGGGGTCTCTTTACTCTTACCTGGAACTCCTAAGTTTTCCTAACTTAGTACCTGGCTTTGAACTACACCTGCATGGTAATCAACATGAATCCTTTTCCTAGTGGGATGCCACCTCGTACTTACAAATTAAATCTCTAGTTACATATTTCTTTCCATTTACGATTTCAATTATACAAACATGGCACCCACTCAAATAAATCCCCAAAAATCAAGTTCACTAGACAATCACTTCTCACTTCTCGTACAATACTATCATGACGTATTTAACGTACATGAACTCACTTCATAAAGAAAATATACAATCTAGCAGAAGTTTCTGGAGGGCACATATCAGGGTTTTGCCCAGTAATTTAGCATATATAAAAGAAAACTATTAACAAAACAAATCTGGCTGATACAAAATACCTTCAGTTCAGCGATTGAAGGAGCAGGTAACATCAAACACAGCGAGTACAGCCCATCACGTTCCCCTGCAGTTCCTCAGGTCTTTACTCTTCAACTCTGAGTTCACAACTAAACTATTTTCGTTAACTTCTCTCTCAATTTCATAATGTATGAGCGATCTCACCCCTCCCCCGCTGTGCAGTTTGGCTATCCGTTCAACGACTAGTATAGTAGACCAATCTAATCAGAATTCCACTTCACTTGTCACGAGGGTCGTTACACTCTTCGCCTTCTTTCTCACCTGTCTGCCTCTGCTCTCCCCTTTGACCAAGTTGCTCCTCTCCCCTCTCTTCCAGATCCTCCCTGGACCCTGCCACCTCTTGACCTTCGTCTCAACCTTGCTGCCTTCCCAAGTCTTCCACCTCTGATTTCCTTTATCTTCGACACTTTCATGAACTACTCTCCGACTATCCTGGTTTCTAACACGTCTTCACCGACGGCTCTAAACTTCCTATCAATGGTTGAGTTGCAGCTGTGCCCCTCCCCTCTTGCTCCTCTCAAGCTCTCACTGCTTGGCTCGCCGATCACAGTTCTGTCTTCTCTGCCAAACTTTCTGCCATCCTTCTGGCCCTCTTTCATGTTCACCACTCTAGTGAGAACAACCTTCGGATCCTGTCTGACTCTCTTTCCACCCTCCAAGGGCTTGCCTCACACCGCCTTGACCATCCTTTCCTGCTTCACATTCATACTGGCCTCTCTCTCCTACGGTCTCGGAATGTTGACATCTTCGTCTGGGGCCCCGGCCATGCTGGCATTCCGGGCAACACGCGTATTGACTTATTTCTGCCTACATCCACCCTCTTTGGCAAGCCCACTGGGACACTCTGTCTTCAAACAAACTCCACTCTATTCTTCCGTCTCTCTCTGACCCTGTTTACTGTCCAGAACCAGTGCAGCAAAATGATGTCCTGATGCGCCTTCGTTTGGGTCATACCCACCTCACCCACTCTTTTCTGCTGCTTTCTGAACCTCCACCCAAGTGACCATTGTTCAACACCTCTCACCACATGACATGTTTTATTTTCTTGTTCCCGTTACAGCCACATCTGTCAGCATCAGTTTTCTGCCCCATCCTTCCCTGCCCTTTTTCATTCAATCCCTCCTTCTGTGATACTCGCGTTTTTGCGTGCCATCGGCTTTTATTCCCACATTTAAGCTTGTTTTGTGCCATATTTTCCTGCTTTTGGTTTCACCTTGTGGCCTTTATCCATCCTCTCTCTCCCTCCGCCTCCTTTTTCTTTTAACCTGTGTTTTCTCTCTTTGTGTTCCGCCGTGGTATAGCCTTAGTTGCTGGCACAGCGTTAAGCCCCAACATTCACTCACTCACTCCCTCTTTTACTTTAGTTTAGCAGCACTGGTCTCGCAGATAAACGGCATTTTGGATGAGTGAATCAAATATCACTACTGAAAACACTGTAATTTTAAATATGTAGCTATCCAAAAATGGCAGCAGTAAGAACCAGAAATAGGAATGGTTCAAACAAAACTCAAAGCGCCTCACATCAAACCTTGAGCAAAGAAGTCACAAATTGAAAAATTGTTGGGGGGGGGGGGATTTTAAAAAACCAGATTCTCTGGGTATAGATATTTTTTTCAAATCTGGATTTTTGGCCTGATCTGGACAGGTTTCACCCATGTAAATAACTACATGCCAGACCCTGCTGGAGGCTGGAGGAAATCCTACCATGGAATCATCGGAACTGATATGGCTCGGTCTCCAACAAAGAGGACAGGTCTGACGGAGTGGAGTTCAGGTGGAAATCTTCCACTGGCCAGAGAACCTAAGCCACATGGACTTGAGGTGATTCCATGGGAGATGGGCATAAAGGTACCAGCCAGGGCAGCCAGTGCAGACCAGATAAGCCAATCAATCAGGTGCAGGATGATGAAAGGGTTCCAGAAAATTCTGTAAGGAATTTCACTTCCACAATAAATTTGGCTCTCCTGGGCAGAAAGAGACCATCTGAGAGACCATCAGAGAGACAGTTCAGGAGACCATCAAAGAGAGATGGGTAGTTAGCCTGCCAGTTACTGTCCCACCCAGTTACCATTAGTGAGATGGAAACTTGCACAAACTCACAGCAGCTAGAAGGCAGGCCTGATGGAAGCGAACACTCCGAGCTTGCTGTAACATTGCTACCTATGCCAAAGTATGACATTAGGAGACTGGTTGGATGAAATGCAACAGTAACCTACTAGAACTCCAACTAGAATCATGTACATAGGCATGTGTAGTCAGGAAGCATAATTCAGTTGAAATGTGTTGATCAATCCTAGATGTCATGCCGAATTTGAAGATCACCACTGATGAAGCAAAGGACAATAAATTCCACAAGACTATCACGACCTATAGAGTAGGGATGGAGGGCTAGGTCACTCCCAGAAGTTTTGATGGGAATTGTTGTATAATCCAATATTTTGAGTTCTTGTGTTTTCATGAGTGATAACAGGCTTAAGGGAACACGAGCAATGAGTTACAACAAATACACACATGAATGGAAAACAAAATGAATCATGAGCAAAAATAATTAAATATACAAAAACTCACCTTTCCTTTCGCTAACAGCTGAATAATGGCTTTGAACAAAAGAACTGTATTCTGCAAACAAAAAAATACTGGAAGAGGCTGCAAAAACATAAACCATGCACACATATGCATACATGCATATGCACACACACACACACAAACACACACACACACACACACTGGCATTAAGAAAAAATTGAGCTATTCCAAAACACACACACACACACACAAGAAAGCTCTGAAAGTAAGACATTTTAGAAACAATAAGATTTCTTTGTGTTTATGGATTCAGAGTAAGACATCATGTCTTAATTAAATTCAATTGTAGCCCGCCCCAGTTGGGCGGGCTACCTGCAAAACTCCAGCTAAAATACTACAAAACTATCCTGAAGCTAAGGAAATCTACTCCCTCTGCTATGGTTTATGGCGAACTCGGTAAACTTCCAATTGATACTTGCATTAAAAGTAGAATGTTGGTGTTTTGGAGGTCTTTGTGCCTGCCTGATGCCCAGACTAAACTTTCAAGCCTTATTTACAGACTAATGTTTAAATTACACATAATTAAAGGGTATAATTTTGGGTATGTAAATGCAATTAAGACGTTATTGCAGAACCTAGGGCTAAATTGGGTGTGGTTGTCCCAGGGTACCCTCCCGTTCACACAAGCTTGGTTCAAAGAAAAGGTTAAAACATGCCTGCGC
>SMGT01009375.1:46476-63823 GCA_004794575.1 Lanistes nyassanus
CCCCCCCCCCCCCCCCCCCCCGCCTCAGTGCATGCACACACCCTGTGCCTCACCCAATGCAATCTGCTCACTGGCCAATTCAAGCTGACTTTCTCAAGCCTAAAAACAGACCAGCAGGGAGGACAGTGGGCCTATGATGGGTCATGGTAAGTATTGCTAAAAAAAAAAAACACACACAAAGCGCCAAAGGTGCTGGATGACCACAGCTGCACCCACCCCATAGCGACCATCCTCTCCACAGGCGAAGAGGTACTGGAGATAAAAATTTATAAACGGATCCTTGGACTGCCAATATGCTGCAGTCAAGATGTCACCCAGTGCAGAGGACTTGGAGGCAGCAAGAGGTGCGGCCCACACCCTTACTCGATGTGCGTGGACCACAGAGAGAGGTAGGGCGGACTGCACCCCACCGGCCCACCCCCCCCCCCCTTGTTTCCACCGAGCTGTATGCTTGCCAGATAACAGATTATACCCACTAAGAAACACTGGCTTTCAAGATGTCTCAAATCTGACCAGGCCACAGGGAGAGAAACAGTCTCTGGTGAGTGTCACTATGCAATGCAGACGTGCGATGCTGATACTAACGTAAAGTGCAAACCAGACAATTTAACCAGCCAGGACTATGGATAAGGGGCCCTGTGCTAAACACGAATCAAGTGTGACAACAGATGTGATTTAATATAAGAACAGCAATAGGGATATTCAACAAGTTTAAATCTGTTCACAAAGATGAATATATTTTAAAAAGGAAAGAGTTAATGGCCTTGAGAATGGCAAAACAAAAAAGCAGTTTAACTCAATTACACCTAAAGGAGACCGGACTGCCCGCGGCATTGGCAAGGCTACAAAGCCTTACGGAAAACGGACCGCCCGTGTGAATTATGATTTTTCAAAACTTATCCGCTAATCACTTAAGGGAAAGAACTCTTGCAATCAAAAGCTGAATCATTTCTTCGCGAGTTGCTTCCCTTTTACTGTGTTTAAACTGAAAATGAGAACGGTTTTCGGCAAAAATTTGAAGCGAGTACTCACATGTGTTCTGTCACTTGAGAAATGCTAGATTTACTCTTCAAACTACACGCTAAAGATAAAAATGACATTGTTTTGCAAATTTACTGTGATAAATTGGATGAAGACAATAGTATTTGTGCCTGAAAGACCCAAGAAAGTGATTACGAAGAGAAAAACGCGCGAGCACGTGCTGTAAACAGTACCGAATAGACTGTGTATAAGGAATGGCGAGGACTTTTTGATTTCTTCAACTTCAGTTGTGTTTCCATCAAACAATTTACAAAATTATGGAACTAGGTCCAAGAAACACGGTAAGAAATGAGTTTTCTTTTTTTATTGTAGTTAAATAGCTAGTTTAAATAATGCTTTTATTGTTTTGGGGGATTTTTTTAATGAATTTTTGAAAAAGGCTAAAAATTCCCCGTCACCCGAGGGCTCTACTCTAGGTAGGATTCTACGTCACGATTGAGTTAAAGAAAGGGGATAAAAATGTTCCTGACATATGCAGCTCTTACAGATGCAACTGAACATGCCCGACAGTGAGTGGGTCATGACACAGATCACATTTTGCGGGTGGCTCTGCATGCAATAAAAATAAGTGTGTACGGTATGTACGCCCCAAAATTTCTTTGCCTATGACCACTTTTCTTAAGCTTTTTCTCAAAGCCCATTCGAGGTTTTATTTCTGGCAGATGATTTTAATATGGCAGATGAAAGGGACAGATTTGCAAGTGTTAGTGCCATGGCCATAGCGATGGCACTGAAAACAACGGAAGGGGGGAAGAAACGTGAAGGGAGACAGCAGCCTTAAGATTGCCAATTGTGAGAATAGAGGGTAGCTTTGGGAAACAGAAAGTGATGAAGCACATGTTGGTGGGAATGAGTGCTCCATTACTGCTGTGAGTAACTCAACGGACATTCATCACTCCTTGGGACTGAACCTCAGCCCTGATGTTAAGTTCTGACATACTGGCCAAGTCAGAATGGCAGATCACACCGACAGAAGAATTCAGTGACCCATGCAATGAAACTTTGATGGGACAATCCACAAAGATCTTTGAGTCCCATTGGTGAAGAGCATCCAACGCCTTCTGGGAACCACATTCAACAAGGAGAGAAGTGCCATGGAGCTGCTTAATAGATTTATAGTTAGATGAGATCTCACTAAACCCCTTCTGGATACAAATGGGGTCAGCTTCATCATGGGGTTGTTGGGGTCTGTTCCCTTGACAACAAGAAAACAGGGCCAAGAAGCTTGAGATGTTTGAGCAGAGACATTCCTCATAGCTCATCCTCACTGTCAGAGGTCAGAGTCTAAAACAGGTTAAAGGTGCCACTTTTGTGGCAGAATTTTGGAGGCCATAGTTGAGAGAAGAAAAGTTCATCTCTCCTGCTCCCCACCCACCATGGAGCCCAACAAGGGGATGTGGCCCAGAGGTACCACACAGGGTATTTCCAGCAGGGCCACACCAGGACTACAGAAGAGATATACTCCAGCTTAGAACTAAACCAGATTGACCCAGGCCACGGTCTTCTACCAAAGCTAGGGTAATGCACTAGCAGCCAATTGATTTGAGTGGGCCACACCAACCTCCCATCTAGGAGAAGTCCAGCCGAAGGCACATGTTGGTATGATGAGTGGCACCCATCGGGGACCTTACCTTATTTTAACATTTGTTTCTCCTGCTATAACTGTCACATGTGAAAGGAATGTATAAAGTTATATTCTACTTTCTTTTGATGCTGTTTTTAACTAATTCTATACAGATTCTATGCTTCAGACTTTAGAAATGTACTTGAGCGTAAAAAAACATGTTTTCCTCTAAATTCTAATAACTCCATCATATATCTATCAGAAGAGCAGAGCGCACCCTTTTTGTTTCTTAATTCAGTTTCTTTGTATGTACATTCTTTGTCTTTGTTATATGGATGTTGTATAGATTTTATTTGATTCAGTTTGGTTGCCTTTTAACCCATGGTTACCCCTGCTTGCTAACATGCCACCACCTGAAATTTGTCAGTGAGTTTTTTTTTTTGGGGGGGGAGGGGGGTTACAATAAAATGTCCATCATACGTTTCAGCTTTTGCATAGTCTATAAAATCCCTTTGTCTATTTTATATAATAAAATAAATACCTCTTTAAGCTGCCAATTACTAGCATACAGCTAGCTAGACTACTAAAGCCACACACCTTTTTCAGTTATGCCCTCTATGGGCACTCTATGGGTAACTTGCAATGTGGCAAAGATCTATCAGGAGTGATCAGCTTTGGCTACATCCTTTTCAATATTCAGTACCACATTGTGCCTGATTCTAACAAACAAAAGACAATTTTTCTATGTAAAATTAGTTTTAGCGGGTTAGACTCTACCACTATACCAAAATCACCCCCCCCCTCCCCACTTCTTCCCCACGGTGGTTGGAGAATAACTGACTTGTCTGCTTTAAATCATGTGGTATCGCATTGGTGAATGCAGTTCAGAGCGGGTGTGAGGGGGCAAGGGCAGTGGGTACCATATGCAGAATGCTCAGCTTGCTCAAAGCATTCAGCTCACTCAAAACACTCAGCTTGCTCAGAACACGAAGGTCACTCAGAGCACTCAGCTCACTTAGAACACTCAGCTCGTTCAGAACGCTCAGACCACTCAGCTTGGTAGTCAGTCTCACCTGTTACTGGTCTTTTTTGAGAAATTTTGAGAATTAAGGAATTTTAGTACATAGTACCAGATTATTATAAATACAAATAATTTTTTGTTATGCACTTCCAAAAAGGTCAGTTTTCATCCTTAGAAATTTCAGAATATTCCAGACCTTTCACCTAAGAACTTAAAATAAACCTTAGAAACTGTGTTCACATACCTGTCTACATCTTTTAGGAGAGGGTTCACATACCCTAAATTAATGAGCATTCTGAGAACAATTGCACCAGCAAGCGTCTGCCACCTACAAGAAGAAATAAACACAAATATTTTATTATCAATTTAAACAAGAAATATTGGATAAAATTTGTATTGTGTCACATTGCTAACTCATCTTGGGGTGGGGGGACAAGTTCATTGCATTTGTTAACCTTTTAGCATGCTGCTGCTAAGGTTAACACTTTGCCACTGCGCCCCTACAAATCATTATGATTGCAAAGCACATAGAAATACATTTGGTGTCTTGTTGTTAATAGAAGGCTTAAAAACATTTTCTCCATAAAATTTATCAATAGTGAAAGAGAACCAATGCCAGTTGTTTAATCATGTTTATTCATCTCCGAGGTAATAAAGTTTACCTCTTAGATTGTGGTGGTGGTTATTTAGAGGGACAGTGCTTCCACCTTGTGGTGATTTCGCACTATGGGGGATGGGGTCCTATTACTAAACTATGCACTGAAAGAACCACCAGACTGATGGCTGCAGTAAGATGGTCAGTGCGGACAGGCAGTTTAATGTGTGGGGAAATGGCCAAATGGAGTTTGCACAATGTTTAACTCCAGGAAATAATCCTTGGCCACACAAGAATTCGAACCAGCAACCTTCCATCTGCTAGTCCGCAGCTCTACCAACTGAGCTAACCAGGCCCCTGCTCCCTCTTAGATTGTTTGAGAGTTATCCCAAGTTAACTTTAAACTTAAAAGGAATTTTGGATTTCAGTAAAGGCAAGAAAAAATTTTATCAAAACATGTATTCTTATTTTCACAGAACTTTAAGTTATCATTCCATCTATTGTATAACCCCTCTGAAAAGATTGTTGTAAAATACTTTTCATGGAGTTGTACTAAGGAAATATTTTTTGTGAGAAAATAGTGTAATTAAAATTGTAAGTCTCGCGAGACCGCGACTGGAAACATTTCCGATCGTGCGGGAACCGCGTGTTATCAGTCTTTTACATCCGAAACGTTCGAGGGGTACCATCGGCTGTGCAGCTCTGCTTGCCAGCCTTGTGGTCTTGCTTGTGCAGGCGAGTACATTTTACTTGGTTCTTAGTTACAATGCAAATGATAGTCGCGACCGGTTTTGATGTATTGCTTTGTTTGTGCTGAGTTTTGACAGCAAGCGTGGTCTTTTGAAATGTAGCAAAGATGCAAAGCAGTACTGCGATGATTGGAGGAAAGTTATTAATTCTTTTGATTTGTGAATATTCTGGTTTGTGATTTAACATTCAGCTTCGTGTAAAAGTAACTGGCTAGGTTAAGAACTAGTAGATCGTGAGGCCGTATAGTCAAGAGAATTATATGGAATCTTGCATTTGATTGCAGGGCCACGCTTTTTACGTTTCATCTTTCATCTTTCGTCTTTCATCTTTTTACGTTTCTTCCTCATTCGTTCATCGTCTTCGGTTTATTTCCTTCCCCTTCACGTTTTCTTCTCTCGAGTTTCTTTTCTTAGTTCTCTTTCTGTTATCCATTTTGGTTTTACCACGTGTGCGGAGCCTGTGTAGTAGGATAGTAGTGTATCAATTATATGGTTGAGGACAGCGTTAGCTAGGGTGATTTGTTGCTGTTGCTTTTGTGAGAATTCTTATCCACTTATTTTTTATGTCCATGTCTGTTTGGGGGGGGATTCTTAATGTTAATAAATGTCATGTTTATTGTTGCTATCACGCGTCTGTAGTTGAGTAGGTTGCAATTTGGACGCCTGTGTGAGTGTGCCTAAACCGGGATTGAGCCCACATAAAATAAATTCTTTTGTAACTTCCAACGGCGCACACTGGTAAATTTGGTCTTTGCCATTTGGGCCACGTGTGTGCCGGTTACACTATTATTGGTAATTTTTAACTTTTTTTCAAAGTGGACACAATTTTTTTGCTCTAAATTTGTGCACAGCTCACTGTCAACCCAAGGTGACTTTCGAAAGCTGAAGAACAGCAGCAGGGAGCGGGGTGGGTATATAACAGGTCATGGTAAGTATTGTTAAAGAAACACAAATTTCGAGCAAAAACTTGTTTTTTTATCATAATACTGTAGGTTATGAATTGAAATACAAATTTCTTATCTAAATTTTAGTTTCTTTAGCAATACTTAACATGACCCAAAGAGCTAAATTCTCAAGTTAGCAATCCCTAACGGCACCTTCCAAACAAAAAGTTTTGTACGCAAACCCTGGGAAGGCCCCCTCTGCGATTGCGCACACCCTGTGCGTCACCCCATGCGATCCACCCGCTGGCCAATTCAAGCTGACTTTCAGGGTGACTTCAGGAGCCCCCACCCCACAGACATTCGAGCAGACATTCGAAAATGGCGGTCAGTCATTTTTGCCCACTAACGAGGAAGCACACTGAAGACCACAGAACTCTGAAAACCCATCTATTTTGTGGTCTAAGGGAAGGAACTCTGTAGAGAAATGATTCTAGTATAGGCAAACATGAGTGACATCCTTTCCCAGTGAACAGCCTTCATGAGCATAGCGCCAAAATCCATGTGCAATGGTGGCGCTACACACCTATTCTCCATAAGTTTACTAGCATGCAGATGCGTATGAGTTAATGCCTGCCGAACAGGAGCTTGAGTTTTGGTGCCTCCATGTAGGAGTTTGGCTGTGTGGATGCCTATAGAGGGCTTGGGACCCAGCCCTCCTGGTTTAGTTGTTTTCCCTCCCCCCCACCCCATCCCTCATGAGCACACATGGCTTGTCAGACAGTGGCTTGTTGGTGGATCATGAACCAGCCGAAAAGCTGTCACACCTGCCTGTTGTGTTATGTGTTGTATGTTGCTTGTGACTGGTTCTGCATTGTCCCGCGGACATATTAGTTTTGCGTTCTGCATTCTGCTATTGATTTTGTTTTTTCATTTGTATTTTTGCGTTTTCTCTTTTGTGATTGTTAACATCATTTTTTGGTCCATTTTATTTTGGTGATGCTGTATTGCCCCGTACATTTTTGACAGATAGAAGGCATGAATAAGACTGCCCTGCCAGCATTGTCTGGTGACCCATGGCCATAATGGCATCCTTTTTGTTGGTATATGGTTTTGGTTAGTTGATTTCAATTTTTAGTGGATGGGGTTTTAGTATAAGTTTATTAGACGATTGATGATTTTGTATTTTTATTGTAGAAATTTTTGTTGGGAAATTTTTTGCTTTTGTGCTTCCTGGTTTGACCAACTTTGTTTTGAGGTGTATTAGCGTGTGACAATCCTATGTTAGGCGATTTATTTTTAGTTGTGCAGGCTACGTGCTTGTTGTGTACCATGGTCTGGTTCTCTGGTTTGTAAGGCTCCTGTCACATAGTTTTTTCACAAAATTATCTCGAGCGATTAGGTCTATTATTAGGTCTATTGATGCATTAAGTATTTGGATTAGGATTTTTGTTGTGTTGTTGTTGTTGATTGGTGTATAATGATTTAGTTGTTTTGATTTTTTTGCGGGGTCTCTTGTGTTTTTTTTTAAATTAATAATTACATTTCGAGTACATTCGTACAAATATTGGGTGCCATAAAAGCTAAAAGCTTATGAACTGGTCACCACATAAAAACAATAGTAGTACACAGTAGGGTAGTAGTACACAATAGGGTTCATGACAACAGATGAAGGATAAAGGGGAACAAATGTACAATGAACGTCCTGCATTTATTTTAGCTTAACCAGTGTTAGGCAGAAGTAAATGAAAGGAAAGGGTATTAGAAAGTGTGGTGGTTTCAGGTAGAGCAGAGTATCATAGGTGGCATTCATGTTGGACAGTGATCGATAACATTAGAAAAGGCTCTGAGAACGGGGTAATGAGACTTAGGGGTGAGCAGAGTATAAGTATCCATGAACTGTTAAGATGCCGTTTGTTGTGTAGGCTACTGAGAGGTTTTTTCAACGAATCCATATAAAGGGAGAAAACGCTGTAAAAGTATGTTTTTAGAAACGTTTAGATTCCTTTATAAATTTGTGGACGCTTAAAAACACATCAGTATTCACAGAATTAGGCAGACTTGTGTTTCCTTGCAGTAGTAGATCGACATGCATAAGAGTGGGTGGGGGTAGGCAAATAGTAAAAAGAGTATCTTTTCGTATGTCATTGTAGTGAGGGCAGTCTAGTAAGTAGTGCTGAGCTGTTTCTTGTCCAAGGCCACATGCACAAGACAGATTATCAGTCAGGTGTCTGTTGAACAGGTCCCAATTTAAGTTACTCATTCTAAGCCTCAATCTACAGTGGGTAATCTGGGCACGTCGATCTCCAACATAATAGTAAGCCAGAACTAAATACTGGGATAGGTTTATGAAACGGTTAAATTCTGATATTGATTGAGTTGTCTGGGCATGCTGAGGAAGGGAATTCCAGTCAGCTGTTGTTTGTGGTATAAACAAATTCTTACAAATCTCAGTTTTGGCAAGGGAAATGCATCTTTTGTATGGTCTATGCCTGCTGTAGGGATTGTAAGAAGAGACCAGTGGTGGGAGGATTTCTTGCAGGTATCTCAGACAAAGGCCATTAATCATCTTGTAATAAAGAAGCAGCCTGTGTTTCTTGCATCTGTCCTTTAAACTGCAGAAACCTGATTCATTGTAGAGTTTGTAATGACTGGTCCCTCGTACACCGCCTATAATGATTCTAATAGCTTTGAGGTGAAATTCCTCTAGTTCAGCTGCTTGCCCATCTGTGCAGCAATCCCAAATAACGTCTGCATAGTCAAGAAAGTGTAAAATAAAGGACTTATGTATTGTCTCAAGTGCTTTCCTCCCTAAGTGGTACTTATACTGTTTTAAGCATCCGATTAGCATGCTAACCTTTCTTGCGATGTAGCTAACATGTTTGTCCCATTTGCAGTCGTTCTGGATCCATATACCTAGATGTTTGTGACTTTTAGACTCTACCAGAACTGTGTTTCCAGAGTAAAGGTCATGGATTGTGTCAGAACCTTGTTTAAAATTTACTAGATTCGTTTTATCTTCATTAAATTTTACTTTCCATAACTTGGCCCACCTTCTTATTTTCCGTAGGTCTGATTCCAAAGTTTCTTTCCTATCATCAGGATTGATGAGTCCTAAATATATGCTGGTATTCTCGGCGAAGAGTTTAATTGTTGACTCAATTTCTGTTGTAATATCTCTCATGTTTTGTATGATGTTGTTGGAGATGTTGTGCATTGTATTTATGTTGGTTGTTGTCAGCACCCTGTTAGGGGCATTTTGACTGTACTAAGTTTGTATTTGAGGAAGGGGTTCTTGCCAAGTCAAGGGGTGATGTTTGACACCTGTCAAAGAAGGATGTGACTAATGTCACTTTGGCAACCCACGTTCGTGGCACGTCTGCGTGACTTGTTGTCTCAGCCTTGCGATTGGGTGGAAGACTGCGCAGTGGACAGCATCAAACTCATTATACTTAAGCATGTTGCCCATCATCCAAGTTTTGATGTGTACTGTACAGTTCTGGAGTGAGTGTAGGAGTGTGTCGATGTCTGCAGGTGAGGAGGTTTGTTGAAGTTGCGGGCGAGGAAAAAGTCTACCATTCTGTCGCATTGTTCAAGGAAGTCTGTATCATTGGAACATAATCTGCGGAGTCTTAGAAACTGCAAGTAAGGTATGCTGTGCAGGGTGGAGGGTGGGTGAGATGAGGAGGTAGGAGTGTGAGTATGTAGGCTTGTAATGGATGGTGGTTGCTAGGTGGCCGTTCTGCAAGGTTATGTTGATGTCAAGGAATGTAACAGAGGTGCATGAAATGGTGTAGGTGTATTGAATGGAGGGGTGGAAGTGTTGTATGTACTGGATGTACTGCAGTAACTGTGGCTTCGGGAGGGAAGTGGCACCGAGACCTTCGTCAATGTAGCGTCTGTACAGTTCTGGAGTGGGGCCCGTGTAACTGTTGCGGATGTTATGTTCCAGCCAACCCATGAAGAGACAAGCATAACTAGGGCTCATTTTGGTGCCCATGGCCACGCCGCTATTTTGGTGCAAACACTGGCCGTCAAACTCAAATGTGTTGAGTTTGAGGACCAACTCCGCCAACCTAATCAGAGTGTGTGTAGGAGGGTGGGGGTTGCTGCGTAGGTGGAGGAAGAAAGATAGTGCGGTTAAGCCATCAGTGTGGGGTATGGATGTGTATAGGGATGTGACGTCAAGGGTGCAGAGGAATTTTCTTAGTCTGTAGATGTTAATCCTATTGTCATTCACAATCACGGTGAGTATGGCTGCCTCAAAAAAGCTCTGCTGACACAGGGACAGCATGAAGGCTGCGTTCTTCCTCACAATAAAGCCGATCCCACCACCATGGCGGGTTACGCCCTTGCCCGATGAGTCTCGGGCGAAGTAGCCAGGAGGTACAAGGTCACTCATCTTAGGCTCACCGCCCACCAAGCATACCCATGTCTCCATCAGCAACATGATGTCAACATCATTATCAACAATGGAGACTATGATGATGAAAAATGTTGAGGGGCTTAACAAATTAGTCTGACAGAACCATATACAAAAGAACAGGAGTCAAGTTTGGATCATACCAGTGGCTGGTACGCACTACTACTTGAGTTGTAAAACATCCAGTGCCTTTGTGCACTTTGCATGAAGGGACTGGATGTGATTTAAAAATGAAAGTTTATGGTCAAAAGTTATCGCACCTAATCTTGTGAGAGCTCAAACATTACAAAACATACTTGAACAATCCACACAACACAGGCACACATATTATATGCACTGACATTATGCCTGAAGAAGACAACAGTAAATCTTACCCACAAAGTCCAATGTGTGAATACTAAATTGTTGGTTCAATCCACATTGTCTGCTTCTCCGCTGTGCGTAAAGTTTGCCTACCTTGCTTTCTTTGTGTCACTCGCAGTCACTTCGCATCATCGATGTAAAAGTCATGGCAGACAAAATCCTTTACATCTTCCCTGGAAGCTACTGTCTTACAAAGTCCATAAGTACCAACGGCTGGAGAGGGACTGTTGCCAAAGATGTGTACACACATGTGATGCTGAACAAGAGGCTCATTGAAGTCGTTGTTCTTGTACCAAAGGAATCTGAGAAGGTCTCTATGTTCTTTATGCACAAAGAACTGATAGAACATTTGCTCTATATCTACAGTCAGAGCATAAGTGTCTCTGCGAAATCTCAGAAGGATGCAAACAAGGCTGTTAGTTAAGTCTGGACCAGTGAACATCATCTTGTTTAAAGACTGTCCTTCAAAGATGGCCGATGAGTCGAACACACCTCAGATTTTACCTGGTTTCTTTGGATGATAGACTCCAAACAAGGGTAGGTACCAGCACTTCTCGTCAGCTGGGGGTGCTTTTTCAGCAGCACTGCTAGCGAAGATTTTACTCATGAACTTGAAGAAATGATCCTTCTTCAGCGGGTCTTTTTCCAAAGAAGAGTCCAAGAACTGGGCCAGGCTTATTGCCTGTGATCGGTTGGATTTCTGAATGGTCAAAGGGGTAGTGGCGCTGACCAAAGGTCATTCTCATCTTTATGAAACTGTCCATGATGACTAGAAATTCTTTGTCTTCGACAGACATACCAACTGATTCATCTTCTGTGGTTCTCTTGAAAACCTCAGATCTCGTCTGATTTAGCTCAAAAACTTCCAGATTATGGTGGCAAGGTTAAAAAATTGTGCATCGTTTTCCATGTAAAATTTATGTTTTGTTGACGTGCACAGCCAAAGGTCTGTGCAATTTTCCCAGGCAAACCTCTCCTATAACTACCCTGCCAAAAGGCAGGTGCTGTATAAAAGGAGATCCAGATGTCTGACTTGCCATTAAGGACTTTCAGTGGCCGTGCTTTTGTATTTATAGCCTGATTGGTGCTTGTTTTAGCTATCACTGAATCAAATTGAAATGCAGGGTTATTCTGGATTTTGCTCATGTTTCTCATAAATTCTCTGGAGAATGTGAAGGGAGGGAAAGGTACTACCTTTTCTTTCTTATAATCTGAAGCTTGTGCAATCCACTTCTGCTGGAGAGCATGAGGAAGCTTGCGCACCGTGGTATTTACTCCAGCCGATGAGTCATACACAGAGGAGAGAGGTGCAAGCTTGGGGTTTTCTTTTGCACTGTGGATTTCATCGAGAATATCACAAAGTACATAAAGCTTCCATCTTTATGATAACTCCAACAAGAGGTACTGGCAGCGCTCAACATAACCGTATACAGACACACGTGACCAAGGGAGCTTACCGTTCCCAAACACGTAGCATGATGACTAGAAAGAAAGAGGGCAGAAAGAAAGGAACTTGGCAGATCCTCTTTAAAAGATCTCCCATCCCTTCCTTTTTAATGGCGCTAGTCTTCACACAGCTAACCCTCGGTACACAACGTGTGCATACAGAGAATCCCTATTAAATGTAATCAGTCCTCTCACTAAGCGAGTGCTGACAACTAGGATTCAAAGATGAACACAACATAGGACAAATACATAAAATCCTCAAGGTGCAAATTATAATTAATAAAGAACAAATGAGGACCGAGCGCTTAAATTATCGAATGATAACTCCAACAAGAGGTACTGGCAGCCCTCAAACATAACCATGGCTGGGGTCAAGGCTTCTCTGCTGGCTGATAGGGTGAAGGGGTCCGGCTCCACCATTCCTTGCCCATGTTGGTAAGGAGGAGAGAGAAGAGATACATCCTGCTCGCAGCACCATTTGTGATGGAGCAGGTTCGCTTCGTATGTTTTTCTCTCTCCTCTCCCTCTCTCTCTCTTTTTTCCCAACAAAGGCATATTTTTGTCCTCTACATGTGTTTATTTGGAGCCGCCACCGCTGCTGCTGCCCTTTGATAGCCTGCCCGTTCAGATCTGCTCGCTCGTCCGCCACCTACATGGCTCGTCTCCCCATTGCACTCTGCCCTTCATCTCTCCCCTTTGCCCGGTCCATACCCCACTTTTATCGGGTGAGGCACGAACTGCAACGGGGGAAACGGTCTGGGCCAGCAGCAGCAAGCCGGCGTACATGTGGCAGATGCTGAATTTTGTGTTTGTTACATGCACAAGACTTCAGATTAAAAATACAAAGAATATTTGTACACGGACATGAAAATATGCGATAAAGAGAGTGTGCTCTGCTCTTCCTGTGAGTGTTAAGGAAAGTTAAATAGAGTGAGAAGGAAATAAAGATAATTATGTTAAAAGGCAACCCCAACAAAGTACTGGCAGCGCTAGACACAACCGTATGCTGACGTAAGCAATCAAGGGAGCCTATCGTACCCATACACGTAGCAAAGAGAGAGTCTAAAGTAAGGAACGTGGCAGATCTAAAAAAGATCTGCCATCCCTTTCTTTTAAACGACCCTAGTCTTCACACGGCTAGCCCCTGGTAAGATCTGCCACGTTCCTTACTTTCGACTCTCTCTTTGCTACGTGTATGGGTACGATAGGCTCCCATGATTGCTTACGTCAGCATACGGTTGTGTCTAGCGCTGCCAGTACTTTGTTGGGGTTGTCGTTTGACGATTTTATAGCACTCTGTCCTCATTTGTTCTTGTTTGATGTTAAAAGGCAGTTAAACTAGCTAATGGGAATAGAAAAAGATAAGAAATATGCCTACAAACTAACCTAATCTATTAAGACGTTGGGTGAGTTTAGTATCTACTGAAAGAGTATATCGAGTAGAATCCGAATATGTTAGTTGTTAGTATCTGCAACTATCCTAGAAGGATATAGAAACGTTTAAAGAGAGTGAGCCTAGCACATCACGCTGTAAGATGACAGTGCGTCACAGCCACGTGTCGCTGGCAGTACTCGACCCATACCGCTTTCGGCGTACGCTGTGGGTGTGAGCGTGATGGCCAAAACTGTCTCTGTGATGGCTGCGCCCATCACACAATGATATCCTATGATCTTTTCACTGTACTGCCACAGGGTTAATGAAAACGCTCTGCGCAGTTAGTTTCACCATTTTATTTCTCACACACACAAAAAAAGCATAATGAAGCGAACGACAAGAAAGATGAGAGGACGCAGATGAAAGATGTTGAAGAAAGGCGCATGTTGAATCGCATGCGACGAATAGCGTGGTGAAAAGCTGAAAAGACCAAATGACAAAACATACTCAAAGGGAACGGACTTGCTAAAACTGATAACGAGTCTACTCTGAATAACACCTATTTAATGCTTGAAATGGAAGAACTGCCATTAAAAAGGGCAAACAAATCACAGTTACATCAAGGTGGAGGAATCATAAAGCTAAAATCTACTGTAAGGAAAGCTTACATCATATGGAGACTCGTAGAAAAGAAGCAAAAAAGAGCGCAGGATGCATACTAACGGCCAGTATGCTAAAGATGGTGGATGTAAAAAAAATGGCAAGGGAGGCTAATGCATACAATATAATAAAAATGGGAGATAAATGCAAAGGACAAACACTGGTTAAAGCACAACCCATTTAAATTAATATCAAAACTTTCCATCAGTGCAGTTTGGTAGGTAGCAGACAAACATGCTGCCTTGTCGGCAGATTTGCACAAAAGTGATTCATTTGCAGCAAGTACTTTCATTCCAAGGAAATAATTGCAAAATGCAGCTGCTCTCTTGCTAGTTTTTGCATCCTTCGATTGCGCAATAGAGTCTCTTCAAAGACAAAGATGTTTTCGCAAGCATCATTCCCGCTACTCATATCGTTCTCAGTATGTGATATCAAACGCTTGGTGGCGTTCCACATGAGTTTCAACAGTGAACAAGACTTGCTGATTTTGCTTTTTTTTATGATAAAATCAAAACCTTGCTGTTTTCAATAGAATAAATAATGCACTAGTAATATTTTAATGGCAGAAATGAGTTACACAAGTTATTGATTAGGTCAGCAGTCGTCCTTTAAAACTTTTAGTTCTCTGTGGCTGATCTTTGTTTTTGTACAAAAGAGAATAATTTTTGTTCTAGTTTTAGCAAGAGACTGCTACATGAAACCAACTATGATATTAAAAAGTACAAAAACAGTTCTAACGTTCTAAATTAGATACTGTAATGTGGTCTAGATGATATCCAATTTTAGCAAATTATTTTGGTGTATGCAGCAAAATAAAAAAATGCCCATACCTTAACAGAATAAATTCAAAATGCTTTGAAATTTATTTTTTACATACCCTTGGAAAATGGTTGGATAAGTAAACTTCAGCACTGACAGAACATACTGCAAATCAAGAAGAAAAACTAAGTTTATAAAGTAACAACATAAACAAATTAATAATCAAGGAAAACATTTTCATAACTTGTATTTTCAAAATGGGTGCCAATATTGTGTTCGTGTGTCTGAACATCATGCATCAATGTGTGGATGTGTCTTCTATATATACCTACATGGTCCTTGTAATTTATTATACATGTATCACACCCATCAACCACTAGAATGACTTTTTCCTCATAAAAGCTCAACAATCCTTGCTGCATTAATCCCAAAAACTCACACCAACATGTGCAGGAAAACCTTGGAGCTAGCTTGTATGCTTTAAACCACATGTAAAACCAAAAAATGTTCTTGATGCTGACCCATATGCCAGTGTGCACAGAAGACTCAAAAGGCATTCAAAGCCAACACTAGCTATAAACTGGTTTTTTTCAGTTTTAACTAATGCAGGGCTCCTGCCTGGGTAATATGGAGAGGGCAAAATGATTTTTTACCAAATGATTTTGCTAAGGTCGTACTTAAAGTGGCACGGTGTACTGGGTTAGGTTAGAACTGAAAATTGGACTTCTTGTATGAAACTGTACAGATTGACAGGCATAATATGCATGCACCTACCCACCCACATGACAAAAATGTAGCAATGCACAGTGAGGCTTGCCATTAATTCACCTTTGTAACCTAACCTGTTCATTTTACTTGCTCAGAGGTGACCTGTACTTGTCCAGTGACTCTCTACTATGAATGTACTGAAACATACAACACCTGAACATTCTTTGTCCAACAGGCAATGTAACACAAATGTTACTTCCCGGGCACCTGACAGTTACATTTAGCAACTCCATGCAATTAGGCAACTGCTAATGTCAAACACTGCACTGGATTTATATTGTACTTGCTGACACTTACATTATTCAATAAAATGTGATTTATGATTTTATAATCATCAAATTTCAGCCCTAAATTATACTTTCCCTGACCCCTATTTACTAATCAAGCTAAGCATGCCTACTGCCCATCCAAACAATGTAAAAAAAAACAGTAGGAGCTCCTGTAACATTTTTTAATATGTAAGTGAATGTGAATGTAATTTTTACTCTAGTAGCTAATGCCTATCAAGATGTTAAAAAATAGGGACTAGAGGAGAGGATCTTTTTATAAGCAAAAAAGGAACCTGACCATGCGCTCCCCCTCATTATACAATAGTCCCTCCCTATTACACCCCCCCCCAAATAAATAAATAATAAATAAATAAAATGTGGATTTTTAACGCGCGTGAACACATTTCATGCACACTTCGCGCGGACGATGGACACAGACACTCTAGTGAAAACAACGAAACACACACACACGAAGAGGGAGAGAAGAATGCACCACTGACCAACAGGTTGGGAAACAGATCGTCCTTCAGTCACAGATGGGTGGAAAAGTATCATAAGAGACGATGAACAGAGAAAGCTGTAAGTTAATGCAGACAGGCAATCGGGACGTCAGTCAAGGTACTTTCGGAAAAGAAAAGTTTTTAAGTTTCGTTTGAAAGTCAGTAGTGATGGGGAGTGGCGAATGTTGTGGGGAAGTGAGTTCCATTGGGTGGATGCAGAGAAGGTGAACATGCGCTGTCCATATGTTTTTGTCCTGATGCGGGGTACTGCAAGAATGCGATCGTCGGAAGAGGAGCGGAGCTGTCTCACTGGAGTGTAGATTGTAAGAAGTTCTGAAAAGTAGATGGGGCATGAACCGGTGAAAAAATTGAAACAGAGAGTAGACAACTTGTAATCGATGCGAGCCTGAATGGGGAGCCAGTGCAGAGTGTGGAGGAGAGGTGTGGCATGGTTTGTTTTGCGAGCTTTCAGGACAAGGCGAGCGGCCGAGTTTTGAAGTTTCTGTAACTTCTGTAGCAGATACAGAGGACAGCCGGCTAGCAAGGAATTGCAGTAGTCGAGTTTAGACAGAACTTAGGCACATACAAATGTGTTTGCAACCTGATCTGACAGAAGGTGACGGAACCTGCTGATTTTTCTGAGTTCAGAATAAGCGGATCTGCAGATGTAGGAAATGTGTTTGTCAAGTGTCATGTTAGAGGTAATAATAACACCGAGGTTTCTTGCAGAGTCGACGAAAGGGATGTCGACATCACCAATTCGGACTGCTGTGGGATATTCTGTCACTCCAGCATTTCTTTTACTGAAGAGAAGAGCCACTGTTTTTTCGTCGTTCAACTTTAGTCTGTTGTGAACCATCCATGCTTTGACACTGGATATGCAAGTTTGCATGGTCATGATGCTGGCATGTGCATCAGCTGGAGGACAAGAAC
>SMGT01009375.1:87082-109189 GCA_004794575.1 Lanistes nyassanus
GGAGCGCTCCTTCCTTGGATATGTTCACCAGTAGATATCCTGAAGACCTCTTGAACACCTCCACGTAACAGCAGACTTTGATGCTGAGGATCACACACGCCACAGAGGATATGACGTTTCCAAAAGGCTGACACACAGCCCCTTGAGCTCACCCCAAGAGCTCGGCTACAGGCAGCCTCCTTTTAAGGCTGGGCCTTCGCCCCCTGCTTCAGACGGTTGTCTTGTCCGCGGTCTTCAGTCTCCCTCCTTTGCGTTCTGCAGTCCTCTCCTGCCCGGGCAGCGTAGAGGTTTACCACAGCAGAGGAACACGTGCTAGAGTCACACCCCAGTCTGGAGATATCACACACCCTCGCAGAGTCCCTTGAGCTATGCAACTGGTCTACTCAAGACACGTGCCATTGCTACTAAACTTCCACACGTCTAGCACGAGACACCTCAATTCTGCAGCTGAATCCTTCAGCCTTTAGCAGACTTGTACCACAAGACACGTACGTCTCCCCACAGCAGCTCTTCTTCACAGGAGTTCAGGCTAACAATGCCCTCACTGTAGATTTGGCTGAAGTTGCTCTCCACTCAGGAGATTTGAGCAGAAGATGTACTCTCACAGGATGTTTGGGCGGAAGATAATTTGACTGTCTAAACCAGTCCTTTTATTCTCAACTTTCGTCCATAGATTCTTTCATTCACGTGCACGTGGTCAGCAAGACGGTTACATGTATCAACCAACCAGGCCAGACACAGCAGAAGCCACACCCTATGTCAGCTACTAAAACATGCCCCTAAGTGGACACCTAGAGTGGACATAGCTACCCCCTCCCTTTCCTGGTTGTTTACACCCATCGGCTACATCAAAGCCCCTGATGCTTGATACTACGCATCAACAGCTTCCTCCAGTTACGAAATCCTCCCCTGAACAACCTAACCCATACCTAGCCAGCCCGACACCTGCTAAGGTCCCTTCCCAGCTGTGCCTCAGGGCGAGTAACACCTTGCCCCTTGCTTCTAGAGTCAGCACCCCTGATCAGAGGTGTGAACAGGAACCTAATCTGGGCTGATGATGACGTGAGCGGCTTGAACAAGGGATAACAGACCTTAATCAAGTCCGGAGAGTCGAGGATGAGTCACACCTAGAATCTATGGTGTAATCTCCTTGACCCACCAGAACCCAAAACGTGACAGGCCCCTTGTCGTCCCATGCTTCCACTAGCACGGCAACCTCACCTTTCAGCATGACGATGCCTGCCCAAACACGGCAAGGCTCACCACAGCCTTCCTGCAGCAGAACAACGCTCAGGTGATCTTGCCCCTCCATGAGCCCAGACCTCAATCTAATAGAACACCTATGGGACCATCTGCAGAGTGAGCTGAACGCTGTCCAGCCGAGGCCAACAACAGCTCGCCAGCTGGAGCAGGTCCTCAGGCAGATCTACGCAAACATGCCTAGGGTGGTGCTGAACCGTCTGGTGCGCTCCATGCCCCCCCAGGTGCCAGGCCGTTGTCGACGCCAATGGGGGATGCCCGCTACTGACTTTGGAATGAATGCGGGCGTTTGTGACATTCTGAACGCTTTCTCGTCATGGTAGATGAACACACACTGTGCAAAGACTGTACCGATTTTCTCGAAAATTGATAAATTCAAACACATCTGGATGGAAGGAAATTCAAATAAAATGACCAACTCTCTCACTTTGCTTTTCTTTTCGTTTTCAGCGTATGAGTGTGTCATCACATGGAAGTTGAGTTTCTCTGAACATGTCGCCATGTCCTCGCCTCACCCGACCGCCGTTAAGAGGACGACATTTGTGGAGGTGGAAACATCAATGTATTACTTTATAATTTTATATCTCACTGGCTGATATAGCCACAGGCCTCACCAAGAGCTCAGATACTCAAGACATTAAAATATCTATTCAAAACAGTGCAGTGTTGCTTGTAGTCTGTGAGTCTGGACCTGCAAGGAAAGTATGTTGTTCACAGTACAAACTGTGTCGTGGAAGCTAAGTTAAATGTTTCACACAGTGAGCTTTGACTAGCATTAAAATACACAGGGTGGTAACTTATTTTTCAAAGAATATGATTGTGACTGAAAGTGATAGCTTTGAAAATGTCGTAAGTTATGGTTTCTACTGAGGCTAAACACATGTTCGAGCCAATAAAGTAATATCTTGTTCTTTGTCACAACTGGGAGATTTCTCTTTGCTCTTGACGGGTCGTCTCCTATTCTCGCTCAAACGACCACCGTCAAGAGTGTGAAATATGCGTAGGTGGAACTATCACTGTGTTACTAACATTGATTAATATGATTTCTTAATCATATGGCCGAGCCCCCACCACCTACAGTCTCCCATAAAGAACAACAAAAGACCGTAATACAATGAACACAAAAAAGAAGAATGTATTGTTGATATAAACAGCGAGTATTTACAATCAAGACAATATATGTTACAACTCGTTTCCACTCTAGGGCTCCCGCAATTTCCTTCTGTTTGAACTAGGTCTACTATCACATCTAATACCACCCTACATCACCCGCCTTGCCATTAAACACAATGACAAACCACGTACCTCAATTTCGCCTTTGCATACGAGAAAAGAATGACCACGTGATGCACAACACTCACAGAACACAACACTCGTTCCCGAATGCTTCTTACAGTCCGCACGACAGTCTGTACGTTGGAGCGCTCCTTCCTTTGATATGTTCACCAGTAGATACCCTGAAGGCCTTTTGAACACCTCCACGTAACAGCAGACTTCAATGCTGGCGATCACACAGCCACAGAGGATATGACGTTTTCCAAAGGCTGACACACAGCCCCTTGAGCTCACCCCAAGAGCTCGGCTACAGGCAGCCTCCTTGTAAGGCTGGGCCTTCGCCCCCTGCTTCAGACGGTTGTCTTGTCCGCAGTCTTCGGTCTCCCTCCTTTACGTTCTGCAGTCCTCTCGTGCCCGGTCGGTGTAGAGGTTTCCCACAGCAGAGGAGCACGTGCTAGAGTCTCACGCCAGTCTGGAGGTATCACACACCCTCGCAGAGTTCCTTGCGCTATGCAACTCGTCTACTCAAGACAGGTGCTGTCGCTACTAGACTTCCACACGTCTAGCAGAACGAGACACCTCAATTCTGCAGCTGAATCCTTCAGCCTTCAGCAGACTTGTACCACAAGACACGTTCGTCTCACCACAGCAGCTCTTCTTTACAGGAGTTCAGGCTAACAATGTAGATTTCGCTGAAGATGTCCTCTCACAGGATATTTTTGCCCCTAAGTGGACACCTAGTGAGGGCACAACTACCCCCTCCCCTTCCTGGTTGTTTACACCCATCGGCTACATCAAAGCCCTTGCTGCTCGATTCTCGGCGTCACTGGATTCCTCCAGCTACGTAATCCTCCCGTGAACACTAATCCACACCTGGCTAGCCTGAGGCCTGCTAAGGTCCCACCCCAGCTGTGCTTCAGGGTAAGCAACACCTCGCCCCTTGCTTCTAGAGTCAGCACCCCTGATCATAGGTGTGAACAGGGACCGAACCTGGGCTGGTGATGACGTGAGCGGCTAGATGGCGGCTTGAACAAGGAATAATAGACCTTAATTAGGGCCGGAGAGTCGAGGATGGATCACACCTGGAATCTATGGTGTAATCTCCTTGACCCACCAGACCCCAAAACGTGACATTCTTGAATCCATATGAATATCGATATCTGGCCTCAGTACATAGATTGCAATATGTTGTGGTTTGAATGTCGTGTATTTTCTAGGTGTTGTAGCTACAGCGGGAAACGATGTAACAATATGAAGTCTATTTTCGTCACTTAAATGATTATAATCACAAAAGCCAATGATATTTTTTAATTTTCGGTTGTTATTCGAACGGTTATAAGTAGGCGTATAAAAATTATCTTTTCATTGCTATTTTTTAAAAGAATTTTCTAGGTACCTCTTTCCCGAAACCTGTTCCCAATACTGTGAACGGTCACCATTGCATTGCTAACCTAGTGACGAGGAAGGGGGAAGAGAGAGGGAAAGAAGGAGAAAGGAAGGGAAGAATCACCGAGGGTATACATACAGTGTCTGATCCAGTTTTTTTAATAAAAAGGTATTTGCATTAGAATTTGTCAGTTTTATACGGAGTAGCAACATTCCAGTGGGGGTACTGAAAGCATTTATTCCACTTCATAAATGATCGAGGGTGGAGGAGGCGAGAGCGGCAGGATCGATTTTTCATAAATACCAAATTGTGTTCCTTTCTTGCTTAGGTTCAGGGTCTGTGCTGGGCTACATATGTTGGGACCTTTTTTTGGATGATGGAGACCCACAGCTTAGTTTCTTCAGGTACCTTTTTATCGCACATGTACGGCCATATTATTATAATAGTCTAGGAAAGAAATGTGCCTCGAAGCGCTGACAGAAACGTTCAAATGTAATCTCCCAACTTTCGTCTAAATTGTCTTCTGTTTTACAGATTTTGTTCCCACTTTAAGCTCCTTTATAATTGTAATTAGCAGTTGTATAAGTTATAGAACAAGGGTTCTGATTTTAGATTCGGGAGAGATGCAAATTGAAATGCAAAACATTCTTTGAAAAGGTCTGCAATAAACCTCGAGAATGTTAATTTAAAATATATATCTATATGTAGGGCTTTCAAAAAGTATAAAATGTGCCAAAAGGTTGGAGGCTTTTTTCTCGGATAGAAAAATTTATTGAGCGCTAGCTACATTTTCCATGCAATTATTTTTTTGAATTGAAGAAACTTTTAATTGATATTATTCTCGTTCCTTAAATGACTTTTGCATAGCAGTTCTCCTATATCCTATCCACTTATCCATCCCACACGAAGTCAAAAAACCTTAATTATAAAATTTGTATTTTTTTCGCTTAGGTTTTGATCTTTCACTATACTCAATTTATTTGTTTTACCGTTTTCCGTCTTCTTTTCTAGTTTCTTCTTTTGTGTGAAGTACGCTATTATCACACCCATAACCTGTAGAAGAAGTGTCTCCGAAACGAAACAAAACAGTTGGTCACTAATATTTACTTGAAGATCAGGAAAGGGAATCTTATCAACGTCCACAGAATTGTTGAAAGATGTATAATCTCTGTTTGTCTCTACAATTTCTTTACAAAAATAAAAATTAATATACTTTTCGTCTTTTAATAAGGAGCTGTGAAATCTCCAGTATATGATGAGGCGGGTTCGCTCTGCAAACTTTTTTTCTCTCCTCTCCCTCGGTCTTTCTCTCTCAACAAAGGCAGGTTTTGATCAAAGCCGTCTACATGCTTTATTTAGAGCGGCCACTGCTGCTGCTACCCACTGGGTGGAGTGGCTGGAGCGACTGCCCGTTCAGATCTTTCCGCTCCCTCGCCTCCTCCTGCTGATCTGCCTTACATGGTTCGTCACCCCATTGCTCGCTGTTTATTGTCGTTGTTGTTGTTGCTGCTGTTGTTGATGATGATTGGGAGGGAAAGTGCTTCCACCTCGCGGTGATTTCACACTGGGGTGGGGGGAGGTAGTGGGCTTGGGGAAGGAAGGGGGCCGTGGCTTGATGCTCTGGACTGGTGGTGGCTATGTGATCGCTTTCCTGGCGCACTGTCGCTGCTGGAGGAAGGTGGCTTGAGTGGCCTTTGGCTTGAGTGTTGGAGCGCTTGCTGGTTGACCCTACTGTCGCCTTATTCCTATATTTTGCTTATCTCTACCTTGGTGTTCGCCTTTTACTTTTAGTGCTGTACAGTTTACGCTTGTCCTATAGTTTACCTGGTGCATTTGAATGGTTTTTACCCCTTATTTATTTTTTATTATTATTACAAAATATATCTAACATCTGCATGGGCGTTTACTACCTGCGCTGTCAGATCCATTATATATTGTCTTAAGTTTTTGGGAGGATTTAGAGACAATTTTAGATTGAAGTTAAGGTTTAGATTGTGCAGAGCATTTTTAAGTGCATCCTTTTCCTGGCTGTTTAGACTACACTCTAGCAGGACATGAGAAGTGTTAATTCTGTGTTGAGTTTCTGTCTGAATTCTTTGAGTATATTGATGAGCTGAGTTTCTTTGTTATAATTGGTGAGGTCCGTGTCGATCTGTACGTGGAAGGTGTAGTGTCCAGGGAGGATTTGATGACCTGTGCCTGGGTATGACCCTTCTATATTAATATGTCTGTCCCTGGTGTGTGTTCTATTTCCTGCGCATTTTTTTTTTTTTGCATGCTTGGTTGTGGGGTGGGTTGTCCTGTGCGATGTTTATGAGCTGTTGTGTGGATCTGTTTGACTGGGTGATCTGCAGGTAGACACTGTATCTTGTAGTAGTAATTCGCTGCCCTTTTAATTTATTAATTCTATAGGTTTTTGTCCTGTCTCTGCCAGCACTGCTAGATTTGGGGTGTTCATCGGGACTCCTAGTACTACTTTGAGTGCCCTAGCCTGTACCAATTGAACTTTCACTATATGACTTGCCCTAAGGTGGATTAGGAGAGGTGCTGCATACAGTAGTTTGGAGATTACATGAGCTTGGTAAAGGTTTAGCAAGGATTTTGGATCTGTGCCCCAGCTGTTCCCTGTGACAGCTTTCATGAGATTTGCTGCCTTTTTGGCCGAGTTTATTTATATATGGGGACCAGTTGTAGGTTTCTGTAAAAAATAACCCCCAGGTATTTTTTTTTTTGGGGGGGGGGCTATACGTTATGGCTGTTTGGTTTACTTTAAGTTGTAGATAGTCTACTTTCTGATTTAGTCGTTTAGAGATTATTGCTTGGGTTTTGGTGGCCAATAATTTGAAGCCATCGTATTTTAGCCAGTTTGCTACTTGGTTTAGGTCTTCCTGCATCTCTCCTAATCCTAGATATCTAGGGTTATGTGGGTACCTGGTTTTGCGTATCTCTACTTTTCCTAGCAGGGAGGTATCATCAGCAAATTGTTTTATTTTAACATGTTTAGCACATTTTGGGAGTTCTGCAATCATAATGTTGAAGAGTAAGGGACTTAACATGCTTCCTTGGGGTACTCCATTGTCTAAGTTTACCTCCTTGGAGGAGCTATCCTCTGCTCTTACTTTGATTTTCCGGTTTGACATAAAGGATTTTATGAGTTGGACTACTTTAGTAGGAGTGCCTATTTGGTATAGTTTTTGGATCAGCCCCTTGTGTCAGAGCATGTCGTATGCCTTTTCTATATTCAAAAACACCCCACATAGGTTTACTCTTTTCTCTGTCTTAGCATTTATTATCTCTTGTTGTAAGGCTGTAAGGTGGTCCATTGTACTGTTTTTTCCTAAACCCACTTTGCTGTGGTGGGAGGATATTTTTAGTCTTGTAAAAAAGATTGAGTCTATTTTTAACTATTGTTTCTAGCACTTTTCCAAGCTGTGATGTGAGTGCTATGGGTCTGTAACTAGATGGAGCTGTTTTAGTTTTCCCAGTTTTAGGGATGGGGACCACTGTAGCTACTTTCCACAGATTTGGGAAGGTTCCCTTATCAAGTATTTCATTGAATAATTGTAGCATTAACTGTTTGGTACTGGGGTGACTTTTTTGGAGCATTTTGTATGTTATCATGTCAGGGCCTGGGGCTGATCCTTGCTTTTTAGACTTTAGTGCTCGTTCTAGTTCGTTCATAGAGATTTCACATACTAATCTGCAAGGGTTTTCTCCCGCTTTTGTGCCCCCTTCTTCGTTCAACGGGGGCACAAAAGTCCTTTTCAAGTTTTCTTTGTGTAAGTCTAAGTTGTCATTTGAGCTGGCTTCCTGGAATGATTCTACCAACAGATTTGCTTTTTCTATGTTTGTTTCAAATTTCTGATTATCGTTTATCAGGGTAGGCATGGAAGTCCTTGGGCCTTGGTTAAGTCTTTTGATTTTTTTCCAGCTATCATTCAGGTTTGCGCTAAGATTTATAGGGACTCTGTGAATTTGTGCCATTCGTCTCTTTTGGCTTTGAGAATTGTCACTTTTTCTACTGCTTTAGCTCTTACATATTCTAGCCTGTTTTCAATATTTTTTTGTTTTTTTCCATATTTTTAGTTTTCACTTTCTATTTGTGACTGCCGTTTCACATTGTTTGGACCACCATATATTTTATTGCTTCCACCTGCAATTGTTGACTTTATAGCTGTAATGATGTTTTCAGTCAGTTTTTCTGTTTTTGTGTCTACGCTATCTTCATTTGCCCATATATCCTTTATTTCTATTTGAGCATACTGTTCCCAATTTGTTGGTTTAGTATTTATTTTAGTCGGCTCTGCCTGTGGTTTATCCGGCGCAGCATCCCGCATGGTGGTCATGATCGGGAAGTGGTCACTGCCTAGGGTATTTGCTGCATACACTTCCCAGTCTAAATCACACGCAAGGACTGGACTGCATATAGACAGGTCAATAGCTGAGGTAGATCAGTGCTGCCCTGGCAGTAGATGTGGGTTGGCTTGCCTTTGTTTAGTATGAACACGGCACACAGCTGAAACATTTTCAGAACACCATTTATATATTTCCCAGCAATTTGAAAACTTTTGAGAATACAGACAAGAACACTTTTTACACTAATTTAGCACCAACACATCTAAAGCGCTTCTAGATCAATGTAAAATGCGTTCTGTTTCGGTAACAAAATAAGTGTTCTTAACCCCATGAATCCCATTCACGATTTCAATTACCGTTCTGTCGAGCAGTTTGGGAAAAGTTGGCCGCTTGCCCAGGAGATCAAGTGTCTAACATGACAAGTGCTGTTCGACTCATCCAGTTGTGTGACGTCAGTAATTTTAGCTTTGGAGACATTGAATCGTCTGTGCTCATTCTTTACCTTTACATGAGGTGAACTTTACTAGAACTGGTCTGGCTTTACCCGGCCATTCAATATAATAATGTTGATATAGACAAGGACAATTAGAATGAAAATGACTTCAGAAGATTAACATCCGAAGGACGATCACTGGCATCACTCACAAACAGGACTGGATAAAGGCCATACTCGTATATGGCTGTGTGTTAATTGTAGATAACAAATGTGCAAGAAAACGACCATAATAATTACATGTAAAACATAGTTTAAGACTATGTATAAACTACGTTGAAATAGTCGCGTTGAGGTAACTGCATGTGTTCACACAATATAAATACAGTGGTAACTCGGGTTACGAACGACTCAGGTCACGAACAATTCGGGTTACGAACAACAGCTTCGAAAATTTTTTGTCTCGGGTAATGAACAGTGCCTCGGGTTACGAACGAAGGCGAGAAAGAGAGAGAGAGAAAGGAAACAAGCGATCGTGTACAGTACAAACGATCGAAGGCCACGCAGTACCAATTAACATCGCTTAGCGCTAGCCTAGTTTTGCACACATGCGCAGCCTGGCTTTTATTGACCTTCCTACACAGCAGTAAAAGATTTCTTAGCAGTGGCACTGTGTTCAGTTTATCTTTTTTATTTTACATTGAATTTATTTGGTTGTTTTCTCTTTATTTAATGCGTGAAGCACACGTATTCTTTGCGTTTTGTCAGGTAAACGACCGGATGTTAATAAAAGGAACGATTCTTTCATCTTGAAACGGATCGTCTCTATTTCATTGATTTCAATGTTTCAGGTTACGAACGTTTCAGGTTACGAACCGAGTTCTGGAACGAATTAAGTTCATAACCTGAGGTACAACTGCAGTTGTGTTAATTCAGTTGAACCTATATGTGATATCATAATTAGAAAGGAACGTACCTCTCCTTTGACATCCCTGCGGATTTTAACGGTTATAGGGTTTCCTCCATGTCTAGGGGTCAAAGTGTTAACGCCATATAAATGTTGCAGGGTGGCTGTTAAAGCTGTGTTTTGAATCCAGTGTAATGCACAGCCGTTCGTTAAAATTCGGTGTTTTTGTTTGTTTTTGATTTTTTGGAGGGGGGGGAGTCGTTAATGCAAAGTCTGAAATTCTGTGAAGATTTATGCATTCGGTTCAAATGTGGAGTCACTCTGTGACACAAGTATGTTCTGGGAGAGAAGAATTGAATGAACGACATATCGAGGTTTCTTCAGACAGGCCTACTGCAATGGTCATCGTAATCCACAAAGGATATCTAAGTTTCGTCACACAGACCTACTGTTCACTGTGATTCACAAAAGTTATCAAAATATCGTCACATCGATTTACTGTTCTACATAATCCACAAAGGATATCTATAAGTGGCGTCATAAAAACTTAATATTCTTCATAATCCACAGAAGATATCAAATCATCGTCACATAGACTTACTGTTCAGAATCCCCGCAGGGTATCAAATGGCGTCACACAGACTTAATGTATCAAAGTTGCATCACTTAAAGACTTAATGTTCATCACAATCCACAAAGGATATCAAAGTTGCGTCACTTAATGTTCATCAGAATCCACAAGGGATATCAAAGTGGTATCTCAAAACTTACTATCACGAAGTGTCTATCTCCGCATGATCTCAACACAAGCTCCCGCAACAGATCTCTCACTTGGGAAAAATCTTCTCTCTTTCACTCTAGCGGTAGTGCGGTACGAACTTTAAGCTGTTCACTGGAGCTGTCAGTCACAACATAGGTCACACGCACTGAAGTCACCGTGGTCGTGTCACATAGCCGGTGCTATCTTACACGTCCACCTCTGGGGTGGGGGTTACGTCACTGCTCAGGAGGCGCTGAGCCTCGGAACATACAAAACAAAAACCCTACGAGCACGCATTACTATAGTATCATAATTTCACAAAATACACATGATTACACAAATATAGGAAAAACTCCCATGGAGTATTTGGCCTACTTCCGGTCTGGGTAGAGGTTTGTACACAAAAATCAAGCTACACTCTCTCAGCCTTCCAGCGCCGATGACAGGCTCTGCTCGGCTGTCTGGGCACTCGCAGAAAAACCCGTCTGTCACGGTCCCTTCAGGTCGTCGGCACCAATCTCTCAGGGTCAATCGTCCACTAACTCTCAAAAACTGCGCGCGTCTTTTCCTACTCCCGCGGGTTGATCGTCTCCCAGTGATCTAAAAATAACGCTTAGCAATAGCTCACACTGACTATCCTACTCACTATACTACGCGTCATTGGTTTCTGTGACATAGCTATAGCTATACAGACGTTTTTCGCATTTATAGTTTCCGCGCATGCGTGGTGTCTGCATGCCAAGGCAAGTAGGAGGATTCGCGCGCCAAGCCGTCTGCTTACCAACTGAGTAAAGAGGGGTGGGAAAAACTATTATATTTTTTACAGAAGTTAATTTTTTTTAAACACAGCATGGGGAGAAAGTGGTTTTCTCATTGTTTTTCCAGTGAGCAAAAATATCGTCTGCAGAAGACGAAAAGTTAAATTACAAACCATTTGAAGAGACAATTTCATGCATGGCGACAGTAAGCACTATATATATAGGGTCTGACACAATGTAGTTGTCACTCTGGCTTTCAAATATTAAACGGTCCGCCTTTGCTGGACTACTTGCCCGCATTAATAATTTTGGTTATGAAAGGCATAGGTGGGCACAGGTAAGGGTAACGTCTGTGACCGACAGAAGAACCGCCTACTGTACAAGTTTAAGATTAAGCACACTTGTCCAAGAGTGGGAATTTCATTCGCGTGTGAGCTGGTAGCACAAGAGAAAGGTTTTAACAATAACAGCATGCAGACAGCCAAAAGAATATGAATGTTATATTTTCACTGTAAATGAATACGTTTATTTCTGCAGTTTTCATAAAATAACTGTTGGTTTGTATAACAACGCTGCTGGGCAATATGTTACTAAGCGCTCAGACATCTACAATTTTTCTGCTACTCTCATTTGCTGTTTTGTTGCTGCACCAAAAAGTCTACTGAGTGCTCATTAAAGGTTGTTACATGTCAATGGACCAATACTAATCCAGCCATCCAATATTCCCTAAAGTTACCAGACTAAAAACTTGTTTAAAATAATAAAAAGGTTAAACAGGTTTTTAAAAAATACTAGGAGAGCAATTCACTTATGTGGGTCAGATTGCCGCCCCCCCCCACCACCACCAAGTCAGTGTTCATAGCTCTTTTTCCATCTCGTCCTTGTCAAGACCCTTGTTTAGTCATAATAGCACATAACTGTGCTCACATAAATGACTTCATATAATTCGTGTATAATGTACTTCATATCAATACAATCTCCCCACAACTTGAGCAGGCATTTTAAATTTCGTAAATGGCATTGCAGTTTTTTTAAAATCAACAGTCTTCTGGCACAATTAACGTTCTATGAGAAACTACTAAGTACCATCTAGAGTGTAAACAAATATTGTGCTTGTGTTGGGAAAAGCAACATCAAACAAATGTGAAAAGCGGAGGAGAGTCAACTGAAACAATTAAGATTGATAGGAAGTGACTTCAGATATATAGTTTTTTCTTAAAATTTTATTCTCATTTCTTTTTAGAAGAAGGTAAATGATTCACTCTAGCTTTTAAATAAATTTAGTTCGTTCTTCATTTTAAAACTATTTCCTTGAAGGATATAATTAACAAAGAACAAATGAGAACAGAGCGCTATAAAATCGTCAATGGACAATCCCAACAAGGTACTCACCATGTAAAAGCGCAGAACAACTGGAACCAATCAAATGACGAGCTCTATTTAGGATGTGTAACAAGCGGAGCCAATCAAATGGCGAGCTATATTTCGAAGGTCTTTCAATGGGGCGGGGGGAAGGGAAGGAGAGGGGGGATGTTCCGAGAGGAGGGGGATTTAGGGGAAGGGGAAGGGGTGGGGGTAGGGTGGGGGCTAGGAGTAGGGGATAGGTGGGTGTTGGGGGAGGGGTGGGGTGGGGTATAGGCAGTAAAGATCTTCCAGGAAACTGCAAGGTTTTCAGTGGTGACCCTACGAGATTAGCATATTTTACGTGATACTGTATTTTGATTGGCTCCAGTTATTCTGCGCTTTTTCATGCTCACTGGCAGCGCTAGACATACCCGTATGCTGACGTATGCAAACAAGGGAGCCTACCGTACCCATACACGTAGCAAAGAGAGAATCGAAAGTAAGGAGCGTGGCAGATCTTCTAAAATATTTAAAAAAGATCTGCCACGCTCCTTACTTTCGATTCTCTCTTTGCTACGTGTATGGGTACGGTAGGCTCCCTTGTTTGCATACGTCAGCATACGGGTATGTCTAGCGCTGCCAGTACCTTGTTGGGATTGTCCATTGAAGGATATAACAAAATTCTTGACCAGCTTTGCGTTACTACAATAGGCAGGCAGAATAAAGGCAAGATCACTAGCTAAGCCGCACCATTTTAGTTTTTGCACAATCAAAGGTAGGTGATGCCGATGATGACGTGTCACCCCAAAATTAACCACTTCCCGGGACCGCTGCAGAAGGGTGTCACAATCTGAGTTGTCGCAATGAGGTCACTGCGCATGCCCAGTCTTGACCTTTTCTGCCACTCCGGCTAGTGCAACTGTATAGTCTTTTGTAACTGAAGAAGGGAAAGAGAATGTGTCAGAGGCGAATACAACTGGTGGAAGAAAATTATAAATATTGCACGCGAAAGCTGAGCTCATTGGTACACGAATAGCTATAGAGCACTACGGAAAACTCAGTTCACCTGAGTTTGCCATACCACCATGTAAAAGCGCAGAACTACTGGAACCAATGAAATGACGAGCTCTATTTAGGATGTGTAACAAGCGGAGCCAATCAAATGGCGAACTATATTTCGAAGGTCTTTCCAGGGGCGGGGGGAAGGGAGGGAGAGGGGGATGTTCCGGGAGGAGGGGGATTTAGGGGAAGGGGAAGGGGTGGGGTTAGGGTGGCGGCTAGGAGTAGGGGATAGGTGGGGGTTGGGGGTGGGTGGGGTGGGGTATAGGCAGTAAAGATCTTCCAGGAAACTGCAAGGTTTTCAGTGGTGACCCTACGAGATTAGCATATTTTACGTGACACTGTATTTTGATTGGCTCCAGTTATTCTGCGCTTTTTCATGCTCATACACCAACAGCTCAGGTTTCGCTATGACGTTTTCGCGTGCAACCTTTATAAATTTCTCTCATCAGTTATATACACTTCTTACACTTCTGTGTCTAATTTTTAGCGTGCGCTCTATACCAGTCTAAAAAAACTGTACATCTCACATCATTGTTAAAACTAATTCACAAAAAAGTTACCTGTTCATTTTTTCTTCTTGATATATCATAGCCTATTTCTGCTGTGCTTGCATCTTAACACGTGTCTGGATTTCAACTAAATGATACGCTTGCATTTGTGGGGCATTCTTTGTCGGCGAAATGTTCACTACAAAAAATTCTATACTTCCTTATTGTAAGCCCACAAATTTCACCCTTTTCTGCCAATGTTTTCTTTTCTGTTTGCTGGTGTAAAACGACTTTTCTTCGATGAATTATTTTTCCACGAAATGTAGAGCACACAGCACAGTTCTAAACGCGTCCAGCTCTTTCACGCTTGCTTGCCAACCTACCCAGCTGTCCTTTTCCCCACGACGCGAAAAAGTAGCAGTGCCATTCTGCTGTGGTCCATAGTACACATGCTTCATATCAATTTTTTCCACAAACAGAATCCGTTATTTTCCCCAAAATTTGTAACCACAGTCGTTTCAGATGATAAAGTTACAGAGAAGCATTCTCCTTCTATAGTAGGTTGTGGACTGCCACTGCGGTTATGGGAAATTACCCTCCAACTCGTAAGATTTACCAATTAGAGCATCCGAAGTTTGCTTCCCGTCAGTTGGTTCTGATCCAGTTCCTGTATCTGGTTGCACCTGCTTCCGATCCACTTCTGATCCGGATTCTTCATGGCTTTCACCTCACGGAAGCAAACTATATGCATTGAAACTCTTTGCTGTAAATTACAGTGCCAGTATCAGAGAGTGCTATTATTTGCTTAATAAAGGCATTTCATACACAGGAAAATTACAGTCTATTATGATTTATGATTGACGTATAGCTGCAGACGAGGTATTAATAAGGTACAATTAATGTCGGATATTTAGGGATATAATGGTAATTTGTTAAACAATGTAGGAACTTTAGATAGGTTAAGTATGCTAAAAACTGGTGTGCGTCATTACACGAAATGTTTGCTTTGAAATGCAAAATGCTTCCTCTCGCGGTGCGTCCAGTTCTCTCGGTGTTAAACTCATCTGCAAACTAGCATATGCTTACAGGTACGTCTTCCCTCTGCCTTCCTACTGATCGCTGTCCACTCTCTCTAATCTACGTTCCCGCGTACATACACATGCAGGCGCGTGCGTACACACACTCGCATACGCACGCATATTGTTACGAACATGAGCACTACATTACGTTCCCTCGATAGAAGCTAGTGGAGTCTTCAGATGGGGCCGCACTTCGACACGAACTTTGTGTGGTTTAGACAGAATACGATATTCACAGAGCTCGACAAAGAGCATGGCGACAGACACTACAAATGAAACACAGCACAGCAGCTAGTTATATGAGAAACCATACAGGAACTCATGAATTTGGTCGGCAGGGTAACCCCTCTTCGCGCAGATACCCTCATGCACTCAGCCTTCATTCCATAGGCCTGCAAGTAAACATGCAGATAGGCCAGTGGATTGAGTGTACTTGTTTCAGCTGGGTTCACAATAATGACGCTTGGAACACAGCTTGAATGCAACCTGCAGTCACTGTGCCTTGCCATACAACCCTGTGACAGGATAGCATAGCACTGAGCAATAGGGAAAATCGATACTGAGCGTAAGCCGTGGCGTGGTACATCACGCGCGTAGCAGACTTCGGAGACCGTGCGAGAGTGACGTCAATCTCTGGCTTAATCTCATTGGATGATTATTTTTTTTCTTTCGATTGCATTATGCATAGAGCATTAACGATATGCTGTCTTCGTTTCCCATCAAAGTCGGACATGACTTGAAGAATGGCGGCTAAAGGCGACGTCATGTATAAGTGAGCTTACAATCAGGAGATCAGCGGACGGCTAATAATGTTAAAATTGTGCCAATAGCGTGTGGCTTTTGAGTACTGAAGGTGATACTGTAACCGCCATGACTTGTGGACCAGGACCATCTCTCCCGGTCTCAGGTCTACTGCTGCTTGTACTGTCACTCCCACTCTCTTGCCTCATCAACGATATCGCTATTGCTGTCTGCCCATCAGCTGCCGCCGCGGTGTTTTACCCAGGTTGGGAGTAGCTGCAAGACCCCACCACTACCATCACCACCACTGCCACTGACCCCATTAACAACTCGGTTGGGCCTGGGTGGCTGGTGGTGTTTGGCAAAGATGTCGGCTTCGCGACGACCCTCTTTGCCGCCTATGCCAGATCTGAGCCACCTAACGGAGGAAGAACGGAAAGTAATAGAGGATGTTCTTCGACGCCAGCGAGAGGAGGAGGAGCGCGAACAGGAGGTCATCAGGTCAGATGGGTATTTTCGTGTTCCTTCCTTCTTCCCTTTTCCATTGCTTTTTATAGTGGTAACTAGTTTTCAGTGATGCTCGAGTGTTTGGTCCATTTGCCCGTTCACTCGGCCATTTTGATTTGGAAATGAGGCCTGACTGTAGCGTGACTGCCATACTTGACTGGACCAGTGGCGGCCAACCCAAGCACTTCTTTCATGAACCCTATCACTTTCAAAGATTTTGCAGCAATTTACTTCTGATTGTGTATCACATGCTTGAAAACTATGCTTTTGAAAACTAAACTTTGAGACCAAAGACTTACGGCTTGGTACTTGGGAACATGACTACTGAATTTTACTATAGGTTTTCTGTTTTCCTTTCTTTGTTTCTTTCTATCCGCGAGAGAGAAAAAAATGCGCATTTGTTTTTACGATTTGCCCTCGGTAATAAAATACATTTTTTGGAGGGGAAGAGTGCTCTGTGTGCAATGGTGTTAGATTAGAGAGGGTTAAGCCTAACAGAACAAGTCTTTTGCGTTTCTCTGGCGTTAAAAATTCTGTCTTTTTAAGTATTTGACATGTGATTGCGCTTCTTTTATAAAATACCTACATGACGGATCCGTTTAAATTGTTGATTTCGCTGTCGTTTACATGAACACTGCTCAGTTTGTTTGCTGACTATTGGCCCGGAACATTAATTATGTTGAATTGTTGACTCAAACGTCTACTTTCAAGTTCAGTATCAGTGCTAAAAGTAAAACAGCATTTCCTAGAAGGGGGCAAAATCAGACAAACTGAAACGTACCAAAAACACAAAAAACGTAGATGAAATCATAAAATGTCTACTACCTATAGTTTTCATTAGCTTGCAAAACAAAGCTCTCACTACATTGTCGATGTGGTTATCAGAACCCCTGCCCGTGTGAGAAACCCGTCGAGGATGGTTGTCAGTAGCAGCCCGTACCTTCTAGTATCAGTTTTGGAGCTAGCTGAGCGTCAAAACCCAGCGTCGTTGGCTAAGCAGTACAAAATCAATAGTTAATGACAGGAACATGCAAGGGGTTTCTTCGCGGCGTTGAATCAACGACAAGCAAGTAGCGGAAACAGAACAGACATGAAAAAATATATCCAGCTACTGTTTGTCCTTTGTCTTAAGACTGTTAGATTGCTAGATTGCTAGATTTTGGCTGCCTGACGTCAGCGGGTGGTTACAGCTACAGCCTTCAAGCTCCTGCTAGTCAAAAGATTATTCTGTGAATCCGAAAGTAGATTGTAGAGATCGCTAACTTTATAACTAGCTCATTGCAATCGATACATTTTTCGATGTTGGATGATGCTGGCAAGAGTTAGATGCTCCGGCGGTTTGAGGGGTGTGTATGTCTATGATTTAGATTTTCCCTTGATATGAACATTTGTTTCAATAGCCAGCAGAATGTTCGGTGAGCCTAGAATAGCTGATAGCAACTACGGTAGTTTAATAACATGAAAAGAACTATTCTATTGTCTGATAATACCAGTGATGATCATCGTTGCAGTTTAAGCTATAGAAGATTATGGTTTGCTTTTTTATTTTTTCATTTTTTGCTTGAAGAGCGTTCAAAGTAAATGCGGAGGTGCAGTTGTATTAATGACTTTCTCGTATTTCCCGCTGACATTTAGTTTGATCCTCATTCGACAAGTATTAGGTTAGCTGCGACGTCTGCATAAGCCAAGACAGCAAGCAGATGGAGGATTGGAAAAGCTTCATAAGTACAAAGGGTTATAGCCTTGGCGCTTTTCTTCCAGGCATCATGATCATATCACCTTTTTGTTAAATTTAAACTTCATTTTTACTGGTTTGCACTTTCTATCTTAAAGGTCTCCGTTGAGAATATGGTCTTGGGAAACAGTTGTTACCGATGGGGAAAAGAACAAACAATTATATAAGAAGCAGGAATTATAGCAGACTTATTAGTCTAAAATTATTGTACCTTCACCTGTAACCAAAATGAGAGTTAACAGTTCATGTTCTTTCGTGGTCAGAAAAGTCCTTGCTGGTATTATTCAGAGGTAGAGAAGCGATTCAAGCTTCTCAAGCCTTTATGTGATTTCCAAGATTAAACAAGCATCACCAACATGTAAAAGACTCAAAGTACTTTGCTATTAATGGTATGAAGTACAAAGATTGCTAGCTGAATTACTGAAAGTTAAAAGGCGTTCAATGAGGTATGCTTCTTAAAACTGCATGTAAAATTTTATGCTTATTAAAAAAGTGTCACGTTCCAAAGACCGCATCCATGACCATGTTTACAACGAAGTCGAGGGATGGCCGACGAGGAAGACATCTTCTAGTGGAACATTGCAGGTCGTAAGCCAGGATGCATATACGTTGTCAGCTCAGAGATGCATACAAGGAGGAACCCAATGCAATTCAGGAAGCTTATTGTCAAAAGGTTTAAAAATGAGTGCAAGCTGACAAACTACTCTGGTTGATGCATGATAATAGGGATTACAGTAAACCAAAACGTGGTGTATATTCTAAGGGCCATCGACCACGAGCAAGTGCAGACATTTAATTGGTTTCACTATTTCAACAACTTTATTTTGAACTTAGCAGGAGTAATAAACTTAACTAGTAGATTTATATCAGTATGTCAGTTTACAGGATGACCAATTGCATAATTTAGAAGTAGGACTCCGTCTTTCGTGTTTTGAAATCAACGCTGGGTTGGAGCATTTTCCCTCCAAAATAACTAGTGAACTAATTGTGCTAGAGATCTAATTTTACATGCAAGACAAACCAGCCAATACTTGCACTTGGGTACAGAAAGTAGCCTCAACATTGCGACCGGTGTTCCAGCTGAAAAAAAATGACGGACAGTTTCCGTATGGATGGGTTTGGGTTGCCTGTTCTTCTCTGTGTGTGTGTGTGTGTGATCCATTTACTTTTGTACAATTTAGTTTAAAAATAGAAAATATAATATTGTGGTAATTACTCTGTCATGTCTCGGGTATGGCACTTATGCGTTTCACTAGCTTGCTCGTTAACTAGAGTTACAACAACATAAAAATGTGTCAAGAAGGGGGAAACTAACAACGCGATCGCTGCCTAATTTCGTCAATTTCCAGATCGGCTCAAGCCCCCACCTCCTTGCTTGTCACGCGCACAACTTATTAAAAAGAGGGAAGCGATAATGCTATTCTGTTTATTTACAGTTACACCATAGAATGTTTCACTACACAATGATGATGCTCCAATATACATCTACCGACATATGTAGAACAATCACTCGCACTCTCATCTATTCATCCCAGCGGCCCTATACGTGTCTACCCGCATACGTTATTTACCGGGTTATGAATTCTACCGTACCGATAATTCACATCGGTGTACGCAAGGAAAATCTTTTCCGAAGACAATTCATTTGTCTTCGTTTGTCTTCGGTACAACGTGCTAAAACCTCTCAGAAAATGACGTCACGCCGACGTCTTAACACACAATACGGTCGGTGGACGATCACAGGAGACAAACGTGCGTATTCTACAAATAACTAGTCCCGTTGGACAACCGACAGATCAGCAAGTTCGATGTCTACTTTCTCCTAAGCTTGTTCAAGAGAACTATCTTTGAGTTACGATCGTGTCCTACTTTCCTACACTGTAGGTAAACTCACTTTCAGGATGCTGGATAGGAATACCGCAGACGCCACGTCTCTCAGCTCCACAGTCACAGCAACGGTCCGAATGCCCGAGTTCTTTTCCCGACTGGCAAGAATCACCCCTGTGCAGCAGCTGCTGGTTCTCTGTCCACGTCGCGGATAATGGTCGTACTCTCCTGTAGTAACTTCCCTAGAACTGTTGGGAGCTCGGCGATCGGCTGTTGTTGTTGGTGGTGGTGGTTTGGGAGGGAAAGTGCTTCAACCTCGCGGTGATTTCGCACTGAAGGGGAGGGGAAATAGGTGAGGGGAAAGGGAAGGGGTGTCCTGGACTGGTGGAGGCTATGTGTGGTCCCGCTGGCTGGCCTCTGTCCTGGCGCACTGATGATGGCTTGAGTAGCTGGAGTGGTGGAGTTTTCGCTGGTCAGACCTACCGCCGCTGCATTCCTACATTCTTTTATCTCTACCGCTAAGGTGCTTTGTGTAATATTAGTTTACTTTGATATAGTCTGTTTTTATTTTTAGTGTTTTACTGGTATCCTCTGTCCTATAGCTTATTTGCTGTTTTTAGCTAGTGAATTCCCATTTTGATTTTTGATTTAGATATATCTAACATCTGGGCGGGCATTAACTACCTGCATTGTCAGTTCCATTATGTGTTGTCTTATATTTTTTGGAGGGCTAAGAGAAGATTTTAGGTTTACTACTAGATGAAGATTTTGCATAGCATTTTTAGCTCATCTCTTTCCTGACTGTTTAGGCTACATTCTAGCAGGACATGTGGTGTACTAAGTCTGTCTCCACAACTACAGGTTACTGGATCTTTACGGTTAAGGGTTAAGATGGTATTCTCCATTTAGTCTCATTCTGGCTACCCTACTTTGGTTGGATCTGTTGGAATGGAACAATACTAGTTCGTTACCTGGTAGTTCTTCTAATTCTCTCCTGGTGCCTTTGGCTTCCGTTTTATACTTTTCTTCCCACTGTATTTTTGTTGCTGGTTTAAGGGCTATTTTTCTCTCCTCTTCTGAAACGGGTACGTTTATTTGGATGACGTTAGTGATTGGGTTGTCTTTTATTGCCATTTTAGCTAGCCGATCTGCTTCCTCGTTTCGTTTTATTCCTACTTGTGATGGCACCCAGATAAAGTTGATTTGGATTCCTATGTTATGGAGTCTATTTAACAAGGTTCGAATTTCATACATTATATCCATTCTTTGGGAAGACTGGTTTTGAAGAGCCTGAAGTGCTGACAGGGAGTCAGAGACAACTAGGAAGGATTTTTCTGCTGCAGCTTTCCTAGTTTGTAGTACTATCAACCTTAGGGCAGTGCGTATTGCTATGATCTCTGCTGTAAACATTGATGTGTGGTTTGGTAGCTCAGCTGCGATATTGGTGATCTTGGGTGCATAGACTCCTATTCCTGTTAAGTGGAATGTTGGGGTGTGTGACCCATCTGTATATATCTGGGAGTGGTCTTTGTAGGTAGTGTTAAGTTTTTGCCTGAATTTAGTTAGTATTTTGATAAGCTGGGTTTCCTTGTTGAAAACTGTGAGGTCCATGTCGATCTGTGGTGGGTGTAGGGCCCAGGTAGGCATTTGTGAGTCTGTGCATGGGTATGGGGCATCTATGTTAATGTCTGCTCCTGGTGTATTTTCTATTTCTTGAGCGTTCCTCTGCATGCTTGGCTGTGGAGTGGGTTTGCCCGTACGGTGTTTATGTGCTGTTGTGTGGATCTGCTTTAATGGATGTTCTGCAGGTAGACATTGTATGTTGTAGTAGAAGTTTGCTGCCCTTTCCTTAAAGGGAAACTTAACCTTAGAAGTAACCTGTCTTGAATTGATGAATATTGATGTTGTGAGTCTTTTTAACCCTAAATTTCAAGCTACAAAAGAACTGTTCACTTACAACCCAGCTTTTAATGCCGCTCATGGGCCTTACATGGAAGCCGCCATGTTGCCTTGATGAGTGACGTCAGTAGCCCGGGCAGGGAGAAAGCTACTGCAGCCCGCAGCAGATAGCGCTCAAAGCAGCGTCACAGATATCGGGCAGACGCTTTTACAGCTGAACGCAGCACCGCGCTGACACCATACTACTCGAGCCGGTCAAATACATTTAAACTTTATCAACTCTTTTCTT
>SMGT01009375.1:109774-135066 GCA_004794575.1 Lanistes nyassanus
CACTTTATCATAGTAAATTTGCGAAACAATGTCATTTTGCTCTTCAGCGTGTAATTTGAAGAGTAAATCTAGCATTTCTCAAGTGACAGACCACATGTAGGGACACATCTTTCAAGTTATTACCAGAAACCAGTCGCGGCAGTTTAAACACAGAAAAGGGAAGCAACTCGTGAAGAAATGAATCAGCTTTCTAATGTAGGAGTTCTTTACCTTAGACGATTAGCGATTCCCCGTAAATAAATTTTCAAAGTTGCATCGTTTATTTCCCGTATTCGCTAGTAAGCGTGACCTATGCTGTATCGTTTATTTCCCATACACGTAGCGAATGAGTTAATAGGGGTGCCTATTTGGTATAGTGTTTGGATCAGACCTTCATGCCAGAGCATGTCATATGCCTTTTCGATGTCCAAGAACACTCCACATAGGTTCACTTTCTTTTCTGTCCTACAGTTTATTATCTCTTGCTGTAAGGCCGTGATGTGGTCCATAGTGCTGGCCTTCTTCCTAAATCCACTTTGCTCTGGGGGAAGGATTTTATTAATTTTGCAGAAATAGTTTAGTCTGGTTTTGACTATTATCTAGCACTTTTCCTAGTGTAAGTGCTATTGGTCTGTAGCTAGAAGGAGCTGTTTTTGTTTTTCCTGGTTTAGGGATGGGGACCACTGTAGCTACTTTCCACTGATTTGGGAAGGTTCCTTTATGGAGTATTTCGTTAAATAGCTTTAACATTAGGTATTTTGTGATGGATTGACTTTTTTGGAGCATTTCGTATGTAATCATGTCAGGGCCTGGAGCTGAACTTTGCTTTTTGGACTTTAATGCTCTTTCGAGTTCGTGCATAGAGATTTCAGTAGCTAGTTTGCAGGGGTCTTCTTGTTGTTAGATGGAGGCATAAAATTTCTTTCTGTTGTTTCTTTGTGTATTTTGAAGTTGTGGTCTAAGTTTGCATTTGAGCTGGCTTCCTGAAATGTTTCTACCAATAGGTTTGCTTTTTCTAGGTTAGTTTCATATTTCTGATTGTCTTTGATCAGGGTAGGCATGGAAGCCCTTCGGCCTTGGTTGAGTCTTTTGATTTTTTTCCAGCTGTTGTTTAGGCTTGCACTAAGATTTAATGACTCCGTGAATTTATGCCATTCTTCTCTTTTTGCTTTTAGTATTGTCGCTTTTACTACTGCCTTAGCTCTGACGTACTCAAGCCTATTGTCAACATTTTTATGTTTTTTCCATATTTTTAGTTTTTGTTTTCTGTTACTGACTGCTGTCTCACATTCTTTGGTTCACCAGACCTGGCCTGCATGTTCGTATTTTTTAAAAATTGTTTTTGCCTGCTGTTGTTGATTTTATGGCTGAAATTATGTGGTCTGTCAGTTTTTCTGTTTTAATGTCTATGTTATCTTCATTTAGCCATACGTTATTTAGTTCAATTTGAGCATATTGTTCCCAGTTTGTTCGCTTGGTATTTATTTTAGTCGGATCTTCAGCATAGTGATCAAGATTGGAAAGTGGTCACTGCCTAGGGTATCAGCCCCATAGACCTCCCAATCTAGATCACATGCGAGAGCTGGGTTGCAGATAGACAGGTCGATCGCAGAAGTAGCATCTGTGTTGCCCTGGAAGAAAATGTGGGTTTGATCCCCCTTATTTAGAATGAACATGTTTGCATTATTGACTGCTTCTTCTATCATGTTACCTCCTTTATCTGGTCTAGGTCTGTTCTTGTCCCACAGTGGGTTTTTAGCATTGAAGTCCCCTAGGATGAGATCTCCTAACATGAAAATGTCGGTTAGATCCTCTACTGTTATATTGTTGTATTTACTTTGTTGAGAGATGTATAGGTTTACTATTTTTTTCCTGAATGAAGAGTTATTTCGACTGATACGGATTCTATTTCTGGGTTAAAGTTTTGGTTTATTTCTGTTACTGTGATATCGTTTCTAACGTATATGGCTATTCCTCCTCCTTTGTTAGGTTTAGGTCTACTTTTGAAGATTGGGGGGGGGGGGGAATTTGTAACCCGATAATGAGATGGCATCTCTGGTGAAGTTTGTTTCTTGCAGGGCAATTTTTTTCTGGCAGGTTATTTTTAATAAAGTTTAGTAATTCTATTTTATTGCTAGTGCCCTGCAGTTCCACTGCATAAACTTCACCTGTTGGAGATCCATTTTAATTGAGAAGTATAGTGATTAACCCTGACAAGGTTCTCAGCATTGTTGTTAGAACTGGGATATCGGTTAGGTTTTTGTTCTGGTTTAGTTTGTTAATATAACAATCTATTTTCTGCATTAAGTTCACTACTTCTTCTTTTAAACTTTGGATTTGTCCTGGTTCTGTCTTGTCGTCCTGTTCGGGTCGGTCCGAACAATCGGTGTTTTGGTTGCGTCCTTTGTCTACGCTACCGCCCCCTCTGCCACTGGTCCCCGTCTCAGGCAGTACGTGTTCTTACTGCTGTTTTGAGTGGCTAACTGCTTGTATTCATGACCTGAGCTGGTGCGTGTGTGGTTTGTACTGGTGGTGGTGTTTGTGTGATTTGTGCTGTTTGCCTGGATTGTGCTGTTGCTTGTGTTTGTGCTGTAGCTTGTGGTGGCGTTAGTTTGTTCTGCTCTGCTGCTTTCTTTTTTCCCCAGTAATTAGCTTTGGATGTCGTAAGGGCTTGACTGTAGGACATTTTGCCTGTAGCGCTAATTTGACTTGCGTCTGTGAACTACACGACATGGACAGCCCCCATATCGTGTACTGTGGCCCGCTACTCCACAGTTGATGCAAGTGAATTTTTGGTGATCTTCTAGTGAGCATGATCTCGTGTCGTGTGGGCCACATCGGCCACAAATGGCCTTCAGTTTGCAATGTTCTGCTATATGGCCAAAACCATTGCAGTTGAAACACTGCCGTTCTGTCTGCTTAAACTGGTCGACCGAGTACACTGTGTAGCCTATCCTGACTGTCTGAGGTGTCTCTCTGTCGAAAAACTCTAACAGAACTGTCCGACTGGGGGCAATGCCTTCTTTTGTCTTGATGTTGAATCTTTTGAGAGCTTTTATCTTTACTTCCTTATTCTCCTCTAAGAGAGCGTTTAACGATTCCAGACTTTCTTCGGTTGGTACATTTTTAATCACCCCTAGTCCTCTCTTCTGTTTCTTTTTCTGCATTTGCCTTTGGCTTGTAGCATATGTTACTGCTATTCCTAGAAAAATCTGAACTTCTATTGCCTTATTTTGCTGTGTTGCATTTTTGCATCCTAGAATCCGTTTGTTAAACCGGACTAACTTCGTCTATGTCTCCAAAAACTTCTTTTATTTGTCTGGTAAGTTTCCCTGGCCCTGCTGAAGATAGGGGTTTGCTCTCCTTGTTTTTAGGTTCTACAATTACTGGGAAGCTGAACTGGTTTTGCCTAGTCTGGGTTTGTTTCTTCCTGACAATTTCTGGTTTAAATTTTCTTTGCCTATTTTTTCCTGAGACGAGTTGAAACCCTTCCTCTTCGAGTCGCTGTCTTCAGTTACAGTTACAGACGTGATTGAGTCACTACAGTTCAAGTCACTACCGTTGTAGGTGATGGTCTTGGGACTCACTGTTTTCCTCTTCGTCTGTCGTATTTGACAGTCTGCTGACGCTGTTCGTGGTCACTGTCTCTGTCTTTCTACTCTTGTTTAGAGTGGGGCGAGGGGGGGGGCAATCCCCCATCTTTAACCTCCCTGCTACACTCAATGTTTCTGTCTAGTTGTTGCAATAATAGAAAGCTAGTATTTAGTCTAGTCTAATATTTTCTGTTTGTTAGTTTATTTAGACAGTTTAGACAATGTGTTTAGTAGCTAGGTAGGTACTTACTCGCTTTCTCTACCACTCGACCGCGCCTCGAAGGCGTTGGCAGATGATCTCACGAAGGGTAGTCCGAACTTCTCGACGTCCGATGCTCTCTCTGCTCAGATCCACTCAAGATCAACAGATCAAGATCAGATGCGGCGATCGGCTTTGGTGGTGGTGGTTATTTAGAGGTACAGTGCTTCCACCTCGCACTATGGGGGGTGGGGTCCTATTACTAAACTATGCACTGAAAGAACCACCAGTAAGGTGGTCAGTGCGGACAGGCAGTTTAATGTACGGGGAAATGGCCGAATGGAGTTTGCACGATCTTTAACTCCAGGAAATAATCTTTAACTCCAGGAAATAATCCTTCGCCACACCAGGATTCGAACCAGCAACCTTCCATCTGCTAGTCCGAAGCTTTACCAACTGAGCTAACCAGGCCCCTGGCGATCGGCTGTGGTGGTGGTGGTTATTTAGAGGGACAGTGCTTCCACCTCGCGGTGATTTCGCACTAAGGGGGATGGGGTCCTATTAAACTATGCACTGAAAGAACCACCAGACTGATGGCTGCAGTAAGCTGGTCAGTGCGGACAGGCAGATGGCCGAATGGAGTTTGCACAATGTTCAACTCCAGGAAATAATCCTTGGCCACACCAGGATTCGAACCAACATTCTTCCATCTGCTAGTCCGCAGCTCTACCAACTGAGCTATCCAGGCCCTCTGGCGATCGGCTTTTGCAATCGGCTGCCTTTATAGTCCTGACCGCGGCTTTACTAGAGAATCGCGAATAGGCTTTCTACCCGTTCGGGGTGGTGGACTGTAGCCCGGAGGATTGTTCACCCCCACCTCCTACCCGACCCCCTCTCAGGGTGACGGGTCAGCCGGGGAAGGGGGCAGGTTTGCGGTTTGTTTAGGGGAAAGTGCTTCAACCTGTCGGTGATTTCGCACTATAGGGGTGAGGGGAAGGTGGTGATTGGGGGCTGGGGGCGATCTCTGACTTCGGCGGCCAAGCTGGTGGTGGTGGAGGCTGTTGTTCTGGTGTCCTGGCTGCTGTGGATTGCTGTTGTCGCTGTCCCTGCTGGCTGCTTCCTATTGACCTATCCCTAAGTGCTAAACGTTGCATCTTCCTTATATTCTTCTTTTTGGTTAGGATTAAATTTCCCTCCCTTTTTAAATGACGCTTTGAGTTTAAATTTTAAAAAAAATTGTTTCTAAATGTGTCTTGCTTCAGGATGGCTATTGACTACCTGGACTGTAAGCTCAAGTATGTGCTGCCGTAGATCTTTGAGAGGGTTAAGGGCTGATTTCAAATTTAGTGCTAGTTTATATTTGTTTAGTTCTTCTTTAAGGTTTCCCCTTTCTTTGTTATTTAGGATGCACTCAAACAGCACGTGCGATGTGTTAAACCTGTCACCACAGCTACAACTTAGTGGATTTTTGTACATCATGTGGTATTCGCCATTTAATCTCATTCTGCTTATTCTTGCCTGGTTTGTTCTAGTAGATTTCAATACAATTAGACTATTACTCGGTAGTTCTTCTATTTCCTTTCTCGTTCCTTTAGCTTCTTTTTGGTAGGTCTCTTCTGTCATGATCTGCCCCGACCTCCGCAGACTTAACTCCGGAAGGTCGGTGATCAAGCGTGTTTGTCACAACCCACTCCCTCTCACCGCAGTCATACTCATCAGTGACAGGAGCGGTTTGTGGGGGCGTGTTCTTTCAACCAACACTCGTACAAAACAACACAAGACCGGCAGTGAAATCAACGAGGACCCAGCCAGATATAATTTCGTAACTGCCCTGATTTACCGAAATTCTCTGAATTAATAGAATTCACTCCTTTGATTACTATAGCTTCAAACAGAACAATTGTCGAGGACCCGATCCAAGAACCAGATCGGCCAACAATCTGCAATCTCACTTCACACAGGTAATTTTTATAAGCATTCTTAAACTTCCCAGTTAGCTCTAGCAATAATTGCATCTACACTCATTCCTCCAGCAATCACACCCACCATTCGCACAACAGCATATAGAGCATAACTCCCTTTTAACCCTTTGACCAATTCTACCGTTGCTAACAACTCCAAGACATTGTACCTCAGACCTTTCCCTTCTTTCAATCTCCAAATTTGTTACTAACAAAGTCCCAAATGTTTATATTTCTGACTTCCTTCAATCTCCAAGTTCGTTAATAATAAACTCCCCAAATGTTTATACTTCTGACTTCCAAGTTCGTTAACAATAAAGTCCCCAAAGGTTTATATTGCTCTCCATTTCACAGTCACTGATAACTTTGTGTCATACCCGTCTGTACCCTGCTTTCACGAAGGTTGGGGTTAGCGACATAAGACCGAAAACTGCGTACGTTACCGCTTTCCGAATGGTCTCCTACAAAATAGAGAATCTCTGCGCAGCAAGTTATAGCTTCCCAGGCTGCTGAAGCATAGCGCCACAGAGACTCGTGGTCGAACCAAGATGGAGCCGATAGAGCAAGATGCCAAAAGCTCGTCGTATAAGTTCTAAAGCGCTCCTTCATCTCACGAAGATATCAACAATACTCCAAGTCAGGGCGGTACTCCAAAAAAAACCACTTTCTCTTCACTATATCCACAGGAAAATACTCCAACACCGGTCTTCACTATATCCACAGGAACAAACTCCAACGCTTGAACGGATATATATCCTCCCGCCTGCTCGATCTCTTGGGGATGACACACAGAATTCCCCCACTCCACTGGAGAGTCGCCCAGATCAGCAGGTGTCAGGCTGGCCAGGTGTGGGTTAGTTGGACAGGGGGTAAATTATGCATCAGGAGGAATCCGGTGACTCACAGTGTCAATCACCAGGGGCTTTGATGTAGCCAAGAGGTGTAAACCGCAAGGAGGGGAAGGGGGAGCAACTATGTCCACTCGAGGTGTCCACTTCGGGCCGTGCTCTTGTAGTTGACGCGGGGTATGGCTTCTGCTGTCTCTGTCCGGACTGGTTGATATATGCAGCCGTCTTGATGACCACGTGAAGGGGAATGGGAAAATGTACGAGTTAGGAGTTGAATAAAAGGACTGGTTTAGACAGTCAAAGCTTCTGTAGTCCAGTCTCCTGTGAGATCATCTTTTAGCCCAATCTCTTGTGAGAAGATCATCTTGTGCCAAGACTCCTGCGAGATATCTTCCGCCAAACTTTCTACTGGAGATCTGCTGTGAAGAGAAGTATGTGTCTCGTGGAAAGGTCTGCTGAAGATTGATAGGTTTAGTCTTGTTGCAGAATTAAGGTGTCTCGAGCGGGAAGTCAGCCTTGGGAAAAACCCATATCCTCTGTGGCGTGAGTGAACGTCACCATTGAAGTCTGCTGCTAGGTGGGACGTGTTCAAGAGGTCTTCAGGATATCTACTGGTGAACATATCCAAGGAAGGAGCGCTCCAACGTACAGACTGTCATGCGCCTGTATCAAGCATTCAGGAATGAGTGTTGTGTTATGCAAGTGTTGTACATCACGTGGTCATTCCTATCTCGTATGCAAGGAAGAGATTAAGGTACGTGGATTATTATTGTGTTTAATCGCGAGGCGGGGTAATGTAGGGTGGTACTACGTGTTATTGCAGACCTAGTCAAAACGGAAGGAAATTGCGGGACGCCTAGAGTACGAGTTGTATCAGATATTGTCTTGGTTGTAAATACTCCCTGTGTAAATCAACAATACAATCTTCTTTTTTGTGTTCCCTGTATTACAGTGTTTTGTGGTTCTTTATGGGAGACCGTAGGTATTGGGGGCTCGGCCATATGATTGAGAAGTCATGTTAATTAGTTTTAGTAATACAGTGATAGCTTCACCTACGCATATGTCACCCTCTTGACGGTGGTCGTGTGAGCGAGCAGAGGAGACGACCCGTCAAGAACAAAAGAAATTCTCCCAGTAGTGACATCTGGGGACTCTCCTCCGGGATACGAATTTTCTTTCTAGAAAAGTTTTCTTCTGTAGTTCCGGTGTCGGAGTTATGGACTTTATTTTATTTTGGGGGTGATAGTTTTACATTTTAATTTTAAACGCGATATATGCATATGAATATAAATGAAATAACTGACAGATTAAAAATTCCGTGATATCAAAGTAGAGGGTTCACACCATAATTGTTAATAAAATATTTAAATCAATTTGCGAGTTTCCTATCCACAATGCAGGTCTGCCATTTGGTTCTTAACGGCAATACGGTAATCTTGAGAGGACATTCTTTAGCCCACTCCATGTATCAATTTTCTCTAACCTGATCCTTTCAGCAACTTCGCACAACCTTCACACAAAGAACTCTGCAGCTTTCTAGCAACATGGCAGTATAAACTCAAAACCAAAAGAAACACAAATTGACACACGGGCAAGGAGTAGTCAAATTTCATGCATTTGGGTACAACAAAAATTAGATTGACAAGAGGTCGCATGGTCTGTTGAGTGTAGACCTTGATAATGACGTACCTGGCACACACAAAAAATTGTCCCCTCTGGCACGCTTAAATCAGACAGTGGTTTTTGCTCATGCAGTGTGAACAAAAGCAAAAAGATTAGAACTTTCTTTGCAAACAGAGGGAACCACCCACTAGCAATAAAACCCAGACAGGGCACCTGTAAGTAGCAGAAGAATGCCAAGACTGAACCCCACAGATTAGGAAAGAGCCATCGGAAGACTGCAGGCTAGAAAACTGCCAAAGTGGCGTTGCACATTCACTGGGTGTGGCAGTTTCGACAGTCTGTCGTTTGTGGGCTCGCTTTCAAGCCCCTGGCAGCACTCGGGATGGAGACAGATGCGGACGACCTCTTGTCATGACTACAGGACAGACAGATCTGCTGCAACCACCTGCTCCACCCATTTCTCCCTGCCGCAGAGACTGCCCGAGCCACTGTTGGGAGCCATCTGGAACCAGACTACGCGTTGCCAGTTGTCTGAGCGACAGCTGTGCTGCCGCCATCCTGCACGCCAGTCAACGCTGACTGCACAACATTGGCAGCAGAGAATACAGAGGGTCTAGCACCACCTGAACTAGACATGGCGGCGATGACGAGACATCCTCTTCTCCGATGAAGACCGCTTTCCCACCATCAGCCACGCCGACGGCGGCATTAGAGTATTGAGGAGGCGGAACGAGAGGTACGCCAACAACATACCGCAACACGACCGTTTTGGGAAGCCCCAGCATCACGATTTGGGTTGGAGCTTAGCCTCAACTGGCTCGTGGGCCCAGTCGTTTTCCAGAACATCGGCCCTAGGCGAGGAAACGTGACAGCACAATTAGGCTGTGGACCAGGTGGTGATCGAGGCTCCACGTCATACCATAATTCCAGCAGCACTGGAATTTCACCTTTCAGCACGACAATGCCTGCCCACACACGCAAAACTAACCACGACCTTCCTGCACCAGAACAACGTTCAGGGGATACCTTGATCCTCCATGAGCCCAGACGGCAACCCAGTCGACCACGTATGGGACCATCTGCAGAGAGAGCTGAAGGCCGACAACAGCTCGGCAGCTGGAGCAGGTCTTCAGGCAGATCTACGCAAACATGCCTATAGTGATGGTGAACCGTCTGGTGCGCTCCATGGCTGCATTCTGACGCTTTCACAACATAGCAGATTGTGCACATATTGTGCAAAGACTCACTGTACCGATTTTCTCGAAAATTGATTAATTCAAACCTGTTTCAATGAAAGGAAAACAATTCAAATAAGGGTGGGTGAGTGTTTTATTGCGTAACGTCCGGTCGCAAACTGTGCATATCAGGATGGTGTTGCGTAGACAAGGTTTACGTGCTGCCACATGTGGAACTGCTGTCGCAACTGTCACAAGTGGAGGTGAATTTTGATTAGATCGGTCTACCATACTAGTCGATGGTCAGGTAGCAGAATTGCACAGCGGGGGAGGGGTGAGCTCGCTCACGCATTAGTAAATTGAGAGAGGAGCTAAGGAACAAAGTTTAGTTGTGAACTCAGAGCTGAAGAGAAAAGTTGTAAGAAACTGATGAGGTGGGGGTGGGGGTGGGAACGTGGTGGAACGTACTCACAGTGTGTTTGATGTTACCTGCTCTTTCAATCGCTGAACTGAAGGTATTGTGTATCAGTAGGATTTTTAAAATATATTTTTTGTATGTGCTAAATTACTGGGTAAAATCCTGATATATGCACTCTAGAAACTTCTGCTAATTTGTATTTTTTATGTGATTCCTTATACGATAAAAACGTCATAATATTGGAATGGAATTTCGCTTGATAATGCGGCTCGTTATTTGAATTTACCTAGTCTTTAGTGAGAAGTGATTGTATAGCGAACTTGATTGTTAGAGGTGTAATTGAGTGGGCGCTATGTTTGTCATAATTGAAAACCGTAACTGGAAAGCAATGTGTAACGAGAGATTTAACATGTAAGTACGAGGTGGCATCCCACTAAGAAAAGAACTCATGATGGAGGTGTAGCTCTAAGCTATAAATAGGTACTAATTGTTGCATCTTGAGGGTACATCGAGAGGAAAAACTAGTGTTAATTGGCAGTACATTAAAGTGGATATTTAGCCTTTGAACTAGAGTACAGATCTTCGCTAGTATTGTTGAGGGTTTTTGTGATCCGTCATTTGCCTAGTGCCGTGATCGATGTATTTTCTCTGTTCTGCTGGTGTGAATACCAGGATGTGAAAATTGTAGTAGTGGAGAGCAGGGAGAATTAGTGTTCAACATTTGAGTTTTGATATGAAGTAGGATGTCTGAATTTTCTGATTGTTCTTGATGTAGTGGTGTGAAATCATGAGGAATTAGTGCGAAGTAGTTTGAGAGTGAATTTTTCTGGTTGTCTGAACTTGAGGTGAAAAAATAAAGGTACTAAGTTACGTCCAGTGCTCCTGGGTGATAATAAATAGTGGTGGGTCCTATTTGTGTTACCCAGTGTTGAGTTTTGTCTGAGTGACAGGAGAGTGAAAGAACAGAAATACGTGCTCCCACTATATATAGGTCGTCTGACATGGACGGGGGTGGGGGGGGGGTCGTGACAGCAACACGCACAGGCTTCGAAAGTCCCACCCAGTCATTATATACGGACACCGGGTAAATTCAAACAAAATCACCAACTTGCTCAGTTTGCATTTCTTGTGGTTTTCAACTTAAGCTAGAGGTCTAATTTAACATGCAAGAATGCAAGAGAAAGGATATATTATACCCTTTAAATGTTTGACTGCTGCTTCGATATCTGAAAATATCAAGAAGAACAAAAGAGAAAGCAAAAATGTGGGAATTGTTCGGCAAATGGCAAAATTCCAAAGATTAAATGAAATAGCCCTTCCGTCAGAAAAAAAATGCGCGTCCAAATTGCTATATTTAATTTAGTCGTACTTGCCGCCCGCTCCAGCTACGCGACATCAAAGTGTGCACTCTAAGTGTGCATCTAAGTGTCCACTGAAATGTGAAATTTCCACCGAACTAGCACCATTTAAGTGAAACACTGCGCTTGCCTATTTTTTTTCTTAAGTTTTCTTTGTTGTTACTAGCAGAAGTATGGCCAAAACAGCTTAGTTACTTCCCTTGAATGCGCGCGCATTCTTGGGTGCTCAGTGCAGAAGTTAATTCGCTGTCTTTTCGGAGATCAGCTGACCATGCTCATTGTACGGGTATTGCAGGAAACATTACTGTAAGTCCAGCTTCGAACGCAGCAAGTATAAACTAGTAGTATAGTAAGAAGATGTAGCAAATGGCAACGGCTGACAATGAGTGACTCTAGAAGACTAAAAAAATGAAAGTCCTGTGGCATGTGGGAACATTCAATGAATTCATAAATTTTGGGTCCTTTGTGAAAAGCACCCCCTGCCCCACCCCCCAAAAAAAACCTTATGATTTCACGAAGCCTAGAAAAACAAGTCGGCGAATGTGACAGTTAAGTTCTAGCTAGTCTCACGTACAGCACTGCCGTACACTGCTCTCACCCCACATCCTTAACCTGTAATTTTACTTCGGCAGTTGCCACACGTACCACATTAGTGATTAGAGACATCGTGATGCAACACCGCGCACTACTTGCTACATTTTCTAGGTATGTGACAGAAACATTCAAATTTCTTTTCAAAAGTAATGTATATCAATACAAACAAAATGACATAACATTTATTAAAATAGGCCAAAAATTAAGGGAGTTATGAATTTTCCTTTGATATAATTTTGTCAGTTTTTTTTGACATAAGGATCTTAAAGAGAGTGTACACTCAAACCTAACAACCCTTTTATACTGCACTAACACATGGGAAATGACAAGAATTTACGTCATTATCTGAGGTAAACTTTCAGTATGACGTTTATTTATATATTAAAATTTAAAAGTGCACAAAAAAGTGCAAAAAGTAACTCTGTAAACATGGATCTGAAAACGTGACATTGGTTATGTCCCCTCCGGGTATGACGTCAACAGGGTATCTTCACTTCTGTTATGTGAGAAACTGGCGGTGTTCGAGTAGAGAGATCAAAATGGGAAAAATATGCGGGACAAACACCAGTAAAAATGACAATAAAATTTCAGTCACAAGTCTTTACAGGAGCTTAAAAAAGTGTCATTTTTTGCATACTATGCATCAATACTTATAAAAGTGCATTCTTTAAAACCTTTTATTTAGTCCTAAAACCGTAGCTTTTGATGGCTGTTCGTGGCTGTTCGTGCATCTCGACAGACAAGGATACGATGACATTTCAAACACATACCTTCAAAAGCTCCATACATCTGTGATTTTTTTTTCTGGTATATTATGCATCAAAAACATATAAAAGTATATTTTGATAATAGCTTATCCGTTCTTGCCCATGCTATACCGATCGAATTGTAGCTATTCCGTATTCGGGGTTTCGAAATCGAATGATACACGGCAGAAGAGCAGATCTGTAAAATGTACGTATTCAAGTGTCGATTTTTGGCATATTATGTATCAAATAATTCAGAAAGTTCATTCTGATGTTCGATATACCTCTGAAACCTTTTATTTAGGCCTAAAACCATGATCTTTCGTGGCTGTTCGGTATTTCGTATGAGCAGATGATAACAATACTGACACAAACCTTTAAAATGTACGAACTCTTGTCGATTTTTGGCATATTATACATAAAATAATTCAAAAAGTGCATTCTGATGTTCGATATACCTTTAAAACCTTTTATTTAGGCCTAAAACCATGGATTTCGGTGGCTGTTCGGTATTTCATATACATGGCAGACGAGCAGACGATAACTGTACGTACTGGCACAAATTTGTAAAATGCATGTACTCTACTCAAGTGTCGATTTTTGGCATATTTTGCATCAAACAATTCAGAAAGTGCATTCTGATGCTTGTTATACCTTTAGAACCTTTTACTTCGACCTAAAACCATGGATTTCGGTGGCTGTTCGGTGTTTCGTATACACGGCAGACGAGCAGACGATAACTGTACTGACACAAATCTGTAAAAGGTACATACACAAATAATGTCGATTTTTGGCATATTATGCATCAGATAATTCAGAAAGTGCATTCTGATGTTCGATATACCTTTACAACCTTTTACTTCGACCTAAAACAATGGATTTCAGTGGCTGTTTGGTATTTCGTGTACACGGCAGACGATAACTGTACTGACACAAATTTGTAAAATGTACGTACACAAATAATGTCTACTTTTGGCATATTATGCATCAAATAATTCAGAAAGTGCATTCTGATGCTTGATATACCTTTAAAACCTTTTATTTAGACCTAAAACCATGGATTTCGGTGGCTGTTCCTGGCTGTTCGGTATTTCGTAAGCACGGCAGACGAGCAGACGATAACAGTACTGACATAAATCTTTAAAATATATGTACTCGCGTCGATTTTTGGCATATTATACATCAAATAATTCAGAAAGTGCATTCTGATGCTTGATATACCTTTAAAACCTTTTATTTAGACCTAAAACCATGAATTTCGGTGGCTGTTCCTGGCTGTTCGGTATTTCGTAAGCACGGCAGACGAGCAGACGATAACAGTACTGACATAAATCTTTAAAATATACGTACTCGTGTCGATTTTTGGCATATTACACATCAAATAATTCAGAAAGTGCATTCTGATGCTTGATATACCTTTAAAACCTTTTATCTAGACCTAAAACCATGGATTTCGGTGACTTCGTGGCTGTTCCAGTGTTCGGTATTACACGGCGGACGAGCAGACGATAACTGTACTGACACGAATATTTAAAATGTACGTACTCAAGTGTCGACTTTTGGCATATTATGCATCAGATAATTCAGAAAGTGCATTCTGATGCTTGATATACTTTTAAAACCTTTTATTTAGACCGTGGCTGTTTGTGGCTGTGCGGGGGTTTTGTATGACCGTGGCATGCCATCTTTGTTGTTACCCTGGTGATGTCATAAGCCTCGATTTGGCTGTTCCAGGTTTTTTTAGGTCAGTCTCCTCAATGCAGAACTTTCGATTAAAATAGTGACTGATCAGTCGATCTTCTGGTAAAATGACTAGTGCAAGCGATTCCCCAGATTTGATTCTATTTAGGCATACAAAGTTGCCATGGAGAGTTTACCCTCACTTTAAAGTGTAGCTTCTGGATACGAAACTTCCATTTATGAACGCGCACAAATTCAAATATTTTATTAACATTTATGGTGTAAACCCTCTAGTTCACGGAGTTCTGATCTGTCACTACTTTGACATATTAATAAGCAGATTTTGCGTTTACAATTAAAGTTCAAAACTATCACCAAAAGAATAGAATTTGTGGTAAAAGTCGGAAAATCCAGAGCGTGACGTTGCCTCCAGAATGGACCCGCGCCGAGTCAAGCTAGAAAACGGTACATGGGTTTGTTGTAGAGGAGCTGAAGTAACATTAAAAGCGAAAATGTAGCACTTCATCCATCTGTTCAATTAACTATTAACTCAGTTGCATCTTACCATGCATGTTACTGTGAAAGAATTTACTACTGTGGCCATCTTCGAGCAAACGGTGTTGCGTTGACCAAGTTTTAGACCAAGTGGTTCGTCAGCAAGGGATTAACTGGTGTTTCTTATAGTAGAATGATTTTTCTATTGAGTTCCTTCCCTTAGACCACACGACTTCTTCAAAACTGCTTGTGAGTCCATGTGATAGTGTTAACAAGTTAGCAAGACAATTGCGAGCGCCATTTTAATTCTTTGCATTCGGTTACATTTTTCAATGCAGTTTGTTACATAGAATTTGCACTGGATGGATTAAAGGTAAGAATCATTTTGTAGTTTTTAAATTTCTCTTTCAGCCTGCGTTGGAGTTATGTTTTTATCTTTGGTAGATATTTTTCTACAATTTTTTAATGGGGTTTCCGCCCAGGACCTTTTCTTTGTGCTGGCAGCCCTCCATTCTTCTCCCTGCGAACCTTTGTGTCGGGCATCTTTGCCTGACTTAACGCTTAAGACAGTGTTTGTCATCTTAGCTTCTGGCCATAGAGCCAATGAGGTTCACGCTTTTTCAGGGTTGGGGTGGATGTCTGCCAGCAGCGCGACTGTTCTTGGTCTCTGGCATTCCTGCCTGAGTTTCTGGCTAAGAACCAGAGGCCAGGTGACCCAACCCATCTCCGTTGGTTACCATCCTTCCCCTGTCCACGATCCTGGCCCCATCTGAACCTGACTGAGTACTGACTGAGTACTGCATGAGTACAGACGCTGCACGCCTCCATTATGTGTTGCTTCTCAGAGACGTCTTTTCCTCTCCCTGCACCCTGGTCGAACGCAAGACATTGCGAAAGCTAGCATCTCGTGCTGGTTAACAGATGTCGTTTAGTGTGGGTATGTTAGGACAGCACATTGAGACCAGATCCATCCTGCCCTCAGCTGCCGCATGCACACATGAGGTCAGGGCCTGGGCCACCTCGCTAGCCTCTCAGTCTCACGCACAGAGAGACTTCCTGCTAGTGGCATACTGGCGGTCAAAGGATCCCTTTGTAAACCACTATCTGAGGGATCTTTCCTGCCGCCGGGAGGACAGCCTTTTTGGGGTGGCGCCAGCTGTCGTCCCCCAACACCTCTGGTCCGTGCTGTCGTCCTAACCATGGTAAGTTTTGGTTTTTTGTGGTGGTATCACCCACCTCCTTTTTTGTGCTAGTCAGCATTTTGGGTCATGGTACAGTATTGTGACAAGAAAATGCAAATTTCTGTTTCTAAATTTGTGTTTCTTTAGCAATACTTACCATGACCCATCACAGACCCATCCTTCTCCCCGCTGATGGTTTCTTCTGGGTTGAGAAAGTCAGCTTGACCTAGACAGTGAGCTGTGCGCACGGATGGTATACGCTTTGCGCATGCGTGGAGGGGGCTTACCAGGGTTGCTATGTGGGTTATTTTTGTTTGAGGGTGCATTTAGGGATCGCTAATTGAGAATATAGCACTTTGGGTCATGATAAGTATTGCTAAAGAAAAAATTTAGATAAAGAAATTTGCATTTTTTCATAGGCTTCTTGGTTGCATTGTTTATGGTCTCTTGCTGCCAGATTTTCTTAGAGAATCTACTAGACATAAGTTGCCAAAGGAGCATTGTCGGCATGTAGGCAACAGGTCATGTGGCTATTCTGCTTTACAAAATTAATAAAATGGGATATCATGAGGAGATGACAGGATGCTTTGGCAGCATGTGTTGACAGGATGCTGTGTGGGATAGTGAAAACAAAGACTAAAAAAACAAATGGATCATTAGCAGTAGCTCATTTTTCCGGTTGGCAGTCGGTCGGCCTCACCGATGGTTAATCCCGTTAGTCATAACATTTACGATGCCAGTAAAAATCTTTATTAGACCAGTTTTCCCCACTTTATTACAAGTCAACCAAGGAGACAAATTGTGCTTATTTGATGCAATGGATATTCTGTAGCATATCTTAATATTTTTGGTCTCAAAGGAGCAGTTACAATCATGCCTTCAATGTCACACTTTGTCCATACATAGCAGCTGTTCTGTGTGGGATTTCCTGTAAGTGAAATTACTATTTGTCTAACATATATGGGATTAATGTACAAAGTGTCCAGCTGCTTCAACCAGTGAGAAAAATCTTTGAAGATTTGTTTTTAACACTTTTCTACCGTAGCGCTCCTAGCTCGAGCTGTCCAGGCTGATGGGGCTTTTTACCCTTTTAAAAAAAATTCATAAAAAATAACCAAAAACAATCTAAAAGTTATTTAAACTTGGTTGCAAACATCAATAAACAAAGAAAACTCATGTCTTACTGTGTTTCTTGGAGCTTGTTCCATAATTTATAAATCCTTTGATGGAAACACAACTGAAGTTGAAGTAATTCAAAAGTCCTCATGATTCCTTATACACAGTCTGTACGATACTGTTTACAACACGTGCTCGCTCATTTTTCTCTTTGTAATCACTCTCTTGGGCCTTTCAGGCACAAATACACTTGTCCTCATCCACTTTATCACAGTAAATTTCCAAAACAATGTCATTTTCCTCATCGGTGTGTCATTTGAAGAGTAAATCTAGCATTTCTCAAGTGACAGAACACGTGGATATACACGACATTTTTCACTCACTTGGAATTGTGGTCGAAAACCGGTCTAAGCTTAGTAAAAGGGAAGCAACTTGTGAAGAAATGATTCAGCTTTCTAATGTAAGAGTTCTATACCTTGGGCGATTAGTGATTCCCCGTAAATAAACCATCAAAGTGCTTGGATTATGTTCATCATCCGCCATAAGTGTGGCCTATGCTGCATAGAATTTATTTCTCACACGTCACGACTGGGTTAACCCAGAAAAACAATCGCTGCCTACAGTGTCAAAAGTAGTAGAAGAATTTTTAAAAACACAGAACGACCCAGGCATATACAGGGGCATCGGTGGGTTAAGTTAGACATCGTATACGAGGATCTGAGTTTACCAACATTCTCTATCCCCGCCTACCCCAAGTGTTTGTGTACTGCTACTGAAAATAGTACAACAGAGCACTGACGTTTAGGTCTTTTTTTTTTATCTATGCATGATACTGATGAAAGCCTGATCTGCTCAGATCTGCTGACATGCTTTTTCTTAGTAGGAGTTATGATGAGTTATAATATGGGCCTCTGTGCCTCCTCAAAATGTAGTATTCTGTGTTATGATTGTAATTAAACTTGGGGTGGGGGTTGTTTTGCAAACCCAAATATCAAGCGGACATGATCAGTACATCAAAATCAATTATATGAACAGACAGCTTCAGTTTTCCTCCGAGGTTTATTCGAACTATCAGAATCTTTTATAATCACTATGCATCTCTTATATTTCCTTTCTAAAAGTGACCCTATGCTACAAATGCATTTCCTTGTGTTGTGACTTAAGGTTCATAAACTAAGGTTACTTAAGGTTCATAAGCTCCCATGCCCATGTTGCAGTAATATTTTAATCATTCTTTGGGCATGCTTAAGCATAATAACAAATTACAATGAAGTTTTAAAAAACCCATGCTGATTGGCCCTTGTTTGAGTACTATTTGTCAAACATTTCCATTAATAAGTGCCAGCAAGGCTGCTTCTTAAAGGTAATTTTCTTATTATAATATTAAAAAGGTCGACAACACGTAGAAGTCATGGCACCAGATATAATATTAAAGTGTTCACTGCAGGTAAACAGTCGTATGTCCAGCAGGCCGTGCAAATGTAGAATTATGAAGTGTAGAAGACGTCACGACACCAAAATGTAATATCATTCAGAACGACTTCATGGCACCACAAATACAAATACTTTGGTTGTAGTTCAGTTCTTTTATTCTTCGGCAGATGTAATTCCGAATGGCGGCCAGCTTACACACTTAATAGATCTCCAAATCTCTGACTATCCTGCTTCATCAGTCTGTCTGCTTCTATCTCTGTTAATTCCCACTAAGGTTTATATACCTATGTATTCACTGTTAACTTCCCACGCTCTGTATGTGCAGATGTGCGTGTGATTGGCATGTGGACAGTGCATGTTGGGAACTACAGCTTCTATGTTTATAGTTAACTGAGTGCATTGCAGATCAATTCCCAGCCCTATCAAATATCCCATATCCTCTCCTAAACTGTACTATATGCCCCTCACTAACCTACCTACTACCTATGGCTGGTACGCATATTGTTACATTATGCTGCATAAATGTATCACTGAAGATAGAAAATTAATTTCTGTTTATGCGTGTGTGTGTGTGCATATGTGTGTGTGCGTGTGTGTATGTGCATGCAGGCAAATGCAAGATGAATTCATTTCTTACCAGCAAACAGTATTGAAACTAAGTGAAGAAACGCGCAAAACAGGCCAGCAGTATGATGAGGGAGCTGTTTGTGACATATGTCACAAAACCAAATTTGCTGATGGAGTTGGTCACAGTTGCTTCTACTGCCACAAGAAGTCGTGTGCCCGTTGCGGAGGTCGCACCCAGCTGAAGACTCCAAAGTCCAATGAAAAATCCTCTGAGGTTAGTCCATATAGATGTTGTTTTCCATGGAATGTCTTCACTGATTTTGAGTAAGAGGAATGGTTTATGAAACCCGTGCTGAAGGAACAGGAAAGGGGAGGAAACTGAAATATCTGGAGAAAATTTCTGATGGCCAGTCCTATAAACAGATGCCACATGCAGAGAAATTCTTAACTCATAACTGTGTCAGTGATGATAACTCTGTAACTTCCCACCCTCCAAAAAAGATTTGTTATTCACTCACCAGCTGTGGATATCTTATCAGGATAACCAGAATTACAGTAAAACCTATTACCCCTTCAGGTTGAAAAGTTATTCACTGATCTATTTTGTTACATAAATCATCTCTCTATTAGAACTATCTCCCTAACCCAACTTACAACCAATCAATTATGTTCTATTATGACCAGAACCATGGCTACAAATCTGAAACAAGACGTATTTAAGACACGTCACCCGATAAAAACCAGAAAAGACCACTCTGTAATGTGGTCAGCCGAGGCAGGTTTCACAGCAGATAGCAAAGCTAGCTGGTAGCTGTTGCAAATCGAGCAAATCTAGGGCAGTAATTATTAAGCTTCACACCACTAGCTATTCTTATCCTTCACATAACTATGCTTAGGCATCACTATACATAACAATTATTATGGTTCACTTCATTCAACTAAGTATTCTAATATAATATTCACATTTTGTCCTTTGGACAGTCACTGTTATTTTACCACTGTTAATTCCCTAAATAATTCATCACAGTTTCTTCATTACACAGTTCATCATCAGTGTTACTTCATGAACAGTTTTCATCACAATATTTTATTACTGTTTACTATCAGTGTTTCTTTTATCATCAAGTATAAGTTGAATAGTCACAGTTCTTTCACTAATGTTCATCACTCAGGTGATCAATTATTCACCATTTAATATAAAAGCTGAATTGTGTGTATGTGTGTGATACAAATCTGCATGCCTGAACCAATCCATGCCAAATTTGGCACACAGTTTCCTTTTCACCCACAGATGGTTGTAGGCCATATTTCGACCCTGTACCTAGGCCTAAACAAAAATGAAATAAATATGATGATGCGCTTACCGCTTAAACATGGGCATCAATGTACAAGGGAGATCTCCAAAAATCCCTTTCACACGGAGTACTTTGTCTTGCTTGATAAGCTACAGTTGCATGTAGCTAGTAGCTAATCAAATGGCAAGCTCTGTACCCAATGTTTCTGGGAGAGGGGGCTGTTTCTAGGGGAGAAGGCTGAGGGTGGTTAGGATGGGGATTAGGGAAGGATAGGGGTTAAGGGTAGAGATGTGAGTAGCTAATCATATGGCAAGTTCTATACCCGGACAGTGTTTGCAGGGAGGGAGCTATGTTTCCAGGGTAGGGGGCAGAGGATGTTTCCGAGGGGAGGAGGGTAGGGTGGGGGTTAAGCAAGGGTAGGGGTAGAGGGTAGGGCAGGGTATGGGTTGAGGGGTGCTGGGGTGATCTTCAAAAAAGATCTTCAAAAAAGCTCACTAAGTGTAAACTAACAATTGGGATTCAACACAAACACAACATAGGACAATTACATGGAATCCTCAGGGTGCACAATATAATCAAACAAGAACAAATGAGGACAGAGCGCTATAAAATCGTCAAATGACAACCCCAACAAAGTACTGGCAGCGCTAGACACAACCGTATGCTTTCTTTTTTGAAGATCTGCCACGTTCCTTACTTTCGACTCTCTCTTTGCTACGTGTATGGGTTCGGTAGGCTCCCCTGATTGCATACTTCAGCATACGGTTGTGTCTAGCGCTGCCAGTACTTTGTTGGGGTTGTCATTTGACGATTTTATAGCGCTCTGTCCTCATTTGTTCTTGTTTGATTAGTAGAGCTATTATTGTTAACAAAGTTAAAGTGTTGCTAATAAGCAGCACACATTTGGTTTTAGCCATCTGGCACAGAATTAATACTATATAGAATGAATTCTTTACTATAGAATCAATTCCTTAGTTATAGAATTCATTCTATAATTATAGAATGAAATCAGTCACGCAATCAGTCACCACCTTTATGCAAATGACACACAACTTCAACAATCCTTCTCACCTGCAGACATCAACACACTCTACACTCAATCCAGGATTGTAAAGCACACGTCAAAACAGGGATGACAGGCAACTTGCTTAAGCTTAACGATAAGCACTTCTTTTTTCCAGACCATCTACCCCTAAGCTTACTATGCTATTGTCTATCACTGTTGGATCATTTGAAATCTCTTTTTCAGACTGTAAGAAATCTGGGCCTTTTCGTGGACTCTGATCTCTCAATAAAACAAGATATTACTGTTATTTTTTACTAAGGAGGATGAATGAGCATGACTTTTTTATTGCTGTTTCTTATTTTTCTTGTGGATGTATGAAAGGATTACTTAGTGTGGTCATAAAAAGAGCTGGCAATGTGGCGAATGGATGTGTACTAGGAGCTGTTACTGTGCATGTGAAGGTGACATGGCTGGATGTTAGCATGTACACTTCTTATGGTCAGAAAACACAAAATACCCACGTGATGGTGTGTAAAGTTACACCACATTTAGGAGTGATCATTAGTACAGTTATGAAAGTTTGTACAAAAGACGAGAGATATGAACAACCAGGCAAGCCAGCCCTGGGTCAGCTTGCATAAGCGTTGACATCCCCACTTTCAGTCATAAGAGCTGTCAAAAGGCCCATTTACCCTGTACATCTTTATGTATAAACAGAAAATATGAACAAAGAACTCAAGAAGAGGTTTTTTTTTTTGGTTGGTTGGTTTGTACAATTCCAAGAAATGCAAGATTGTCCTTTTTGTGTTGTGTGGTGTGTGTATGGGGGGTGTCAGAGAAAGGGAGAGAAAGAAAGTGGGTGTACGTGTGAGAGAGAGAGATACAAGAGCGAAATAGGCAAATTGTATTTAATGAAAGTCTACAACATCTTTTGAAAATTATGGCCTTTCATTATATGTTTAACATATTTCATTTCACTGAATTTTTTTTCCAGATGGTATGGGCGTGTAACCTGTGCAGAAAAAAGCAGGAACTGCTAGCTAAAACAGGGGCCTGGTACCATGGTGGTATGGCACGCCCAGTTGCTCTTGATGTGGGTAATGTTGTGGGAGGTATAGGTATTGCTTGCAGACCTTCTGCCCATGGCTTAGACACCAGTCCACCTAACGAAAAAAAACCAAAGATGGGGATCCCAGGTGACACTGGTTCTGGCAGCGAAAAAGAGAATATTGATCGTCAGAAATCTTTTGGACGCACATCTAGTTTGCAAGGGAGGGAACTCAAACGACAGTACTCAATGTCTGATGCACCAGCGTCTCGTTGTGGACTTGAAGGCATGCCTCAGGGTCCTGGAAGTTCATGCTCGACAGATGGTCCGGTTTCAGGAGATGGGGATTTAAAACAGTGCCAGGAAAGAGGCAGGGTTAAAGAACGAACTTCGGCAAAGCACCGCTTCCATAGTGAAAGTAGAATTAGTGAAACAGACAAGCGGCACACAGCACTACAGCAACCAGAGTCATTTCAAGATTCTGGTCGGCATCGAGGTGAAAGGGAACAAAATGAACGACCTGATCGTGGAGACAGAGAGCGAGATCGTGGAGACAGGGAGCGCCATCCTGGTGGAAGGGCACGTGACATCAGCTCTGACAGGGGACCAGGAACAAGGTCAAGTGCTGTAGAGGACAGCAAACCTGAAGGAAAAGACTTGCGAGACAGGCACAGGTAAAAGTGGGGGAAAACAAATGCATTAAACTATAGTATCTATTATTTGCTGTAATTAAAGCCCTACACCGAATGTATTTTTAAAAACTATTTTTACTTTCACTGTATACCCATTTGCTGTTTCCCCTGCATGTTTGTGGTGAGAAAATAATGCTTGTGTCCTTGCTTTATTAACCAAGGTAGTGGAGTTAAGATAAAGACCAGAGACCATTTTCTTTTGGTTTTACATTGTTTTTAATGGACACAGATCAGCTATCATCTCAAACCTAAAGACTTGCAAGAAATATTCAGACAAAAATAGTAAATGCCACATAGGCAGTTAACATAAAAATACACAACACGTCGGTCTGTTACAGAGACTTGAGAGATTCCACTCATACAGATGAGCGTGATCACGACAGTCGTTGGACTAGGGACCGTCGCAACAAGGACTCCGGCTCAGAGCGCTACCGACCAATTACAGCCAATGGTCGACGTGACTACAGTGACAAGGACTATCGTGGAGACTACACAGATAAGGAGTACCGAAGTGAAAAGGATTATCGGAGTTCTCGCGAGCACCTGACAGAAACTAGGGATGCACCACTGGATGGTGTTCGGTCTGAAAGACGAAATAGCAGCCGCCAGGCACGTAATGTAGATCGTACTGCAGGGAGTGGTGGTACAGGCGGAGCAGCACCTGGTGGTGTAGGAGCAGGTGGCTTTCACATCAGTGGGGGTTCTAAAGACCGACGGTCTCCCAATGTGGGGGAAGCTGGTGATCGCTACAAGGAAACTGACAATGCTGGGGCATTAGAAGGAGATCGTCATGCTCACCGTATTCTCATTGAGCATGCAAGCGACACTCAGGCAGGAACAGAGGATATTCTTGAGGCACAGCGCATGCATGACAGACGCCACCTGGATCCAAACTCTGCACGCACTGCTGGTGGAAGTTCCTCAAACCGCAACAACCGCAAAAAACTTGAAAGTATGTTACGAAATGACTCCTTGTCTTCTGATCCCTCAGACTGTGTTCGACCTCCACCGCCTAAACCTCACAGGCACAAGAGAAGCAAAAAACAGAGGCAGCAATCCCTCAGTAGCTCGGACGATGAGATACGGTCAACTCCGGAGTGTTCAAGTTGTGAGGAACAGGATCTTGAAAGCGAAAGCGTCAGTGAAAAGGGTAAGTCACATGCATGTGCTGGCATCTATTTAAACGTTTGATGTTTGTTTCAGATTGCTTTAACATCGCAAAATCACATGCACTCAGAGATGCTTGCATAACCACGATAGTCATACCACTGGTGGATTAATTATATAAATTATCGAATGATAGCTCCAACAAGAAGTACTGGCAGCGCTCAACATAACCGTATGCAGACGCATGTGACCAAGGGAACTTGCCATACCCAAACACGTAGCAAAGAGAGGGCCGAAAGAAAGGAACGTGGCAGATCCTCAAAAAGATCTGCCATCCCTTTCTTCATAACGACGCTAGTCTTCACATAGCTAGCCGTCGGTACACAGCATGTGCATACAGAGAATCCCTATTAAATGTAGTCAGCCCGCTCACTAAGCGAGTGCTGACAACTGGGATCCAAGACAAGCACAACATACGACAAATACATGAAATAAATCCTCAAGGTGCAAATTATAATGCATCTGCATTACATGCGCCTTATACGGTTATGTTGAGCGCTGCCAGTACTTCTTGTTGGAGTTATCATTCGATAATTTAAAGCGGTCCTCATTTGTTCTTTATTAATTATAATTTCTTGTCACAATACTGTACCATGACCCAGAGTGCTAATTCTCAAGTTAGCGATCCCAAACTGCACCTTCCACACAAAAAATTTTGGATTCAAACCCTGGTAAAGCCCCCCTCCATGCATGTGCACTCGAGTGCGTCACCCCATGCAATGCACTGACTGGCCAATTCAAGCTGACATTGTCAAGCGCCTTGGTCGTGTGCGGACGTGTTTCCTGCTTCTCCGTCCACTGGTGTTGCGTTACCTGCCGTGGTTTTTCCACTGCACTCCGCTCTGCGATTTAAGGGAAGTGAGATTTTCTAATCCCTTCTGATTCTCTGTTTGCTCTCTGTTTTTTAGTTAAACAGTTTTTACGCAGTGAGTGTGCTTTCGTGTTCTCGCCTCTCGACCTCCTTATACTACCTAAGTAAAGTGTATGTGTCGTTATTGTGCGCCTGTGCTCACGCTCGATCGCTTTTTGTTAACTTTGCAAAGTTTTTGCATGTTGCCTTACAGTTTAGTGCAGTTTAAAATTTTCTGCTACTATGCCCCCCCCCCCCCCCCCCCCC
>SMGT01009375.1:141888-152743 GCA_004794575.1 Lanistes nyassanus
CCCCCCCCCACGGCATGTCGATGTCTGACTCGCTGATCGCCGTTGCCATGCAGTTGACGTCACTGTCGGTCGTGATGGAAGAAAAGTAAGTGCACGTTTTTCCCACTTTTGAGTGCAGTGGGAAGCCACCTGTGTTCCTGCCAGTTCTGGTGGGTGCCAGGGGAACGTGCCTCCACCTTTTGACCACCCACCTGAGGTTCTCCCACTTCCAGGTGTGAGTCACGTCGACAGCCCTCTTCCGGTTTCGTACGTGCTCATGCGTCTGCCACCTCTGACACTGTGCATTCTGGTCAGGAGAGCGATTGCCCTTTTCTCTTCCACAGAGAAAACCTGATACACCACTGGTTGGCTGTGCTGCGCACTTTCTTGCTGTGGCGAGGGCATCGCTTCTCACTCAGACCTTTTTCTCCCATCATGGGGCTAGAGTAGCACAATGGCTATTCTAGCAGGTTCCCCTGGGGAGGGACGATCACTCGTATTTCCCGTCCATGTGGCATCCTTATGGTCTCATGCCAATGGTGGTGGACTTGCTTATGCACGCTCCCCTCACCCCCACGGCATGTTGGTGTCTGTCTTGCTGGTGCCCGTTACCTTGCAATCAATGACACCGTCCCTGGCAGCTTGGGTGCTTCCGCTGTCTGTCGATCCCACTCCTGCTGCTCTCGGAGCGGAAGTTGGGGGAGGAAGTCACGTTCAAACACTCTCTCGAGGGATTGTCGGTCTTCCCGGAGGAAGCGTGCGTGCATGTTCTTTCTACACTTCTTTGTGAAGTGAGAAGCTACCTGCATTCCTGCCAGTTCTGGCGGATGGCAGGTGAACATGCCCCACCCTCTGCTCACCGGAGGCTCCCCAACTTCCAGGTGTGGGTCACGCCGACACCCCCCCCCTTCCGGTGTCGTCCGGATTCATGCATCTGCCGCCTCTGACACTGTACGTCCGGTCTGTGGCGCGATTGCCCTTTTTTTTCTCTTGCACAGAGAAAATCTGTTACGCCACTTGTGGACTGTGCTGCGCACTTCCTTCCTGTGGCGAGGGCATCGCCATTCCGGTTTTTGCACATGTTTATGAGTTACGATAACTCCTCTAACATTGCGCTTCCAGTTGGGGTAGCAATCGCCCTCTTCTCTTCGGAGAACGTCGAGGGCATCGCTTTTCACTCGTCCTGTCTCACCCCTAGGGGTTTTGTACGCCACCAACAGTCTCCTCACTGCATGCCACCCCTTCCCGCTTTAGGTTTCCAAGCGGGGTAACGATTGCCCTATTTTCTTGCTGGGCGTGCGCAGTTGCCGTGTTCGTACACCACTCACTTGCACCCAGCAGAGGGGGCTTCGTAATCCACTCTCCTGTTTCCTCTCCTGAGATGATACTGGATGAGTTGGATGGGGGTTTGGTCTCACTTACCCACGGCAATGAGATGGCGGATGAGAAGCAAGTTACGCTCCTCCACTCCCGATGGGAGTTGGCAGCTCTCCTGTGGGAGAACATGCCAAAGTGCGCAGTACAGGGACAGTAGGAAGCAGCGCAGGACTTGTCCCGTACTCTTCCATCCTCCTCCTGGTACCATGCTCGCGGGCCCCCGCCTGCATGCGCCCCCCTCGCCATGCATTACCTCTTCGTGGCTGGCCCATGTTTCCCACGTGTAGGTCTGGTCTTGCTTCCAGCAGGCATCAGTCCTCCATTCCTCCCTGCCTTTCTGATGGTCACAGATTGACCATTGGCTATGGCTGTCTGGGATGTGTGGGACATGTACGGTGTCATGGTTTCTGCTGTTGTCTTTTCAGCAGTCCATTTCTCACCTAGGGGTGCACGGTTTTGTCCGTCCAGCTGCGGACTTTGCTGCCCTGCGAATCTGTCTTTGAGCGCCGCCGTGTGTGTTGTCAACATCGCTAAAACGTTGTTCCCACACTGGTACCATGAGTGATGGATAGAACTGTCCTATTGGCTTCTGTCCATCACCTTGCACCTGGGGCCGCCCACACCACCCTCCTTGTATGGCCCTCCATTACTAGGGGCGGATGTGTGTTTTCCTCTGCTAAGGGGTGGACTTGGCACTCTCCCCCCTGGGGTCGAGGTGCCCAGGGTCATCAGCAGCTACCCTACCACACTCCACCTGTTCCTTCTGTCTTTCCTGCCAGAAGTGCACGGGTGGCTCTGGACGTGGCCCCGGTCCACGATCTTGACCTTGTCAGTGATCTGGATAGAGCTTGGCTGCTAACAAATGCATCTCTAGCGTTTTTGTCCCTCAGAGACGCCTCTTCTGCACTCCTTTTGACTGCAAGAGAGTTGATCGCCCTTTCGCTCGCCTTCTGTCCCCGCTTTTGTAGGGTGTACTTCCTACACCTTCTACTAAAAGGTGGGTCCGGCAGAACCCTCTTAGCAATTGTTTGCATACAGGATGGTCGGCCATAAGCCAACCTCCTAGCTTCAGCTGTGCATACACCCCTAGAAGCTCAGTGGGTGGTCTGCAGGCGCTGGGACGATCCTCCTTCAGGATCTGTCTTTGCGCCAGGAGGACGGACTTTGGGTGTAGGCGACAGTTCCCCTGCACCTCTGTCATTTTCGTCCTCCTAACCCTGGTAAGTTTTTTCATCAGGAATAACATCACCACCTCCGTTAAAAGAAAGCACTTTGGGTCATGGTACAGTATTGTGACAAGAAAATGCTAATTTCTTTATCTAAATTTGTGTTTCTTTAGCAATACTTACCATGACCCATCATGTACCCACCCTCCTCCCTGCTGATGGTTCTTCTGGCTTGAGAAAGTCAGCTTGACCCACTCAGTGAGCTGCACACACGAAGTACAGGCTCTGTGCGCATGCGCGGAGGGGGCTTACCAGGGTTACGATGTGGGTTGTATTTTTTGGAGGTTCGGTTAGGGATCGCTAAATTGAGACTATAGCACTTTGGGTCATGGTAAGTATTGCTAAAGAAACACAAATTTAGATAAAGAAATTTGCATTTTCCTTAACAATACTTACCATGAGCCATCATAGGCCCACCCTCCTCCCTGCTGTTCCTTTTCCGGCTTGTGAAAGTCAGCTTGAATTGGTTAGTGAGTTCATCGCATGGGGTGATGCACTGGAGTGCGCATACTAGGAGGGGGCCTTACCAGGGTTTGTGTACAAAACTTTTTGTGTGGAAGGTGTGGTTTGGGATCGCTAACTTGAAAATTAGCATTCTGGGTCATGGTAAGTATTGCTAAAGAACTCAAATTTAGTTAATTTATTTTTTGACAGTGGGTTCTGCGCGAAATTTTAAAATGAGATAGGCTTAGCAAATTAGATAGGACCAGATAGTATAGGAAGAATAGAGTGCAGTTTGAGGTCAGAGCGCCCCAGTGGGCTTGCCAGAAATGGTGTAAGCAACAAGAACTGAGCCAAGCTACAAACGACAGGCACAGAGTCAACAGTTTTGGAGCATTACCCTTCGTCATGACAATACAAATAAAAGACTAAAAACAGGCACTTAGCTGAGTGAAGTCAAGTAGGTCAAACAGCTTGGGATCAAACTATGGGGACAGGATAGACAATATTTTAAAAAAAATGGCTTGCAGAGGATGTCGTGTATGTAGCCAATCAGATTATGACCTTTCTCTGCAGTTGCACCCTATCACGAGGCATGTATTATAAGAGGAGAAGGGAGTTAGGGGATTATGGGACAGTGGGGGGGGGGAGGGTGGGCATATGTTTGTAGTGTTTTATCGGGTGAGCTGGAGTTTGGGGAAGAGATAAGTAATGTAGTCCCCTAAAGCTAACCCCCCTTTTCAATCAAAAGGGACACGGCCAGATAATTCAACACATTTATTGAACTACGAACATAAAAGGATAGCAGAGGAAGGAAAGAGGTGGATGAACAAAGATGCAAAAGTGCGTTTGAGTGTGTGTGTGTGTAGTAATAGTAACGTGAGGTATGTCACAAATCTCAGAACATGAAGTGAAATAACCAGAGTACAATGAAACTAATACAACTTGTAAAACTATCTGCGGTGGATTATAATCCAATCAGGAACAGAATAATCAACACAATGTATGTTCACACTCAGTAGTGATCCGCAGTCGTAGTCCGTACGGAAGAAGACAGTATCTAACAGTAGACTTGGATCGCAGAAACACAAAGTCTGGTCTGCAGGGTGTAGACCCAGGAAGAACAGGATGCAAAGTCAGAGATGCTCTGAAGACCCAGCGACGCCTTCGACAGAGATTTGCAGCAGTTTGACCTGGTTCTCGTATGGATTCCCACAACGATAAACAGCGTAGTAAAGAGTTTGGGGTCGGTACCCTTGGAGTGTCCTTGACCAACCATCACAGGTTACACACGTCACTCCTTGTAGATCTTTGATCTAGAGAAACGTCCAATCACAAATAGTGGAAAATGTCTTCCTTGACTGCTCACTCGTAGTCTACTACTAGGCTAATAGCGTCGAGTTGCAGGAACATGGAGAAACATCACTGACTGCCTATACTGTTAGGTTCTCTACACATCGATGGCCTAACAACGTTCTTGCCTCTTTCATAGCACGAGAAAGTTGACAAAATATCTCGCCGTGGAAGCGCACAATAACTTCCCACAACCAGAAACAAGCAGATACAGTTATACCACAAAGAGTTTGATAAATTGCTATACGGGGCTAGCCTACAGCGAGGAACGTATAGCAACAGTTGACCGTTACAGCAACAGTTGACCGTTACAGCTTCACAAAACCAGTAATACGTCTGCTCTTCTCGCTGCCTCCCACTAGACTCCACGAAAAGCGTTAACTCTTTGAGCCCACAGGGACCCGCAAAAAAAGAAACCGTTGAGGCCGTATAGATTTACACGTCTTGAAAAAGCTGCCAATTAAAAACTACCACACTCCCAGTAATGTATTTAACATATTTAGAAAGATCTATTCTTCTGCATCACAACGGAAACAATACTTTAAGTTTAAAGTATTAAATACTACTTGCTATTTGGTCCCAAATATAGTCCCGTAGGGACCCACAAAAAAAAGAAACCGTTGAGGCCGTATAGATTTACATGTCTTGAAAAAGCTGCCAATTAAAAACTACCACACTCCCAGTAATATATTTAACATATTTAGAAAGATCTATTCTTCTGCATCACAACGGAAACAATACTTTAAGTTTTAAGTAGTACTTACTATTTGGTCCCAAATATAGTCACTCTTCGCACACACAAAATGTGAACGACGGAAGTAGACCTACACTTAAACCATGTTTGGCAAGCCGAAACTGTTTCCGAAACTCATTTAGACAGTGCAGGGGAGACAACCGATGATAGAGCTTTACAATGATACCAAGTTTTTACTTCCCTTATACCGCTGAACGCGTCGGGGAGATTTTAAAGTTACCGCAATTTAGCTAGCTGTGCTGCCGCAATGGTCGGCAGGCTGCCGCAATTTAGCCGGGACCAATGGGTTCAAAGAGTTATACCTCTCCCGAGATCTTTTCGCACTCTGTTTCAATTTTTCGCCGGTGCATGCCCCAGCTACTTTTCAGAACTACTTACAATCTACACTCCAGTGACACAGCTCCGCTCCTCTTCCAACGATCGCATTCTCGCAGTACCCCGCATCAGGACAAAAACATATGGACAGCGCATGTTCACCTTCTCGGCATCCGCCCAAGGGAATTCACTTCCCCACAACATTCGCCACTCCCCATCACTGCAGACTTTCAAACGAAACTTAAAAACTTTTCTTTTCCGCAAGTACCTTGACCGACGTCGTGACTGCCTGTCTGCATTAACCTACAACTTCCTCTGTTCATCCTCTTATGATACTTTTCTACCCACCTGTGACTGTAGGACGATCTATATCCCAACCTGTGTTTCGTTCATCTCTCCCTCTGTGTGTTTGTTGCGTTCATCTCTCCCTCTGTGTGTGTGTGTTTCGTTATTTTCACTATGTGCCTCGTCCGCGCGAAGTGTGCATGTAATGTGTTCTCGCGCGTTACAAATTCCACATTTATTATTATTATTATATTTTGTACATTGTTCATGTGTGCCCATATGGAAACTTTATATTAAAATATGTTAGATAACATGCCTTACCTGTATTTATCGGTTCACACACTGTCAATGTTCTTAGCATTTTTCCACGCTGAAAACGCTTCTTAAATCTTCAAAACCAATGTCTTGTCTACAGCCTTGATTTTCTGGAGTAATGATAATCAAGGTCTGAGAACAGTACCTTTCAGCTTTAAAAAATCTTTAACATGTTATGCAATGTGTGGTTTTCCTTAATGCAGTAACTGTGGCATTAGCAAACACTAAATTCTACTGTGGAAATCCTAGCTTTTGCAACTATATAAAATTTAGTACATATTAATATATTTACTTGCATAGAGTAGAAATAACTTTTTAAATAAATGCATAATTAATCTAATCATCAGTGTGTGAAATTTCTCATTTGAACAATTGTTGGATATAGATATTTTTCATTTTCTGGTTTTTTTAAAAACAGATGTTGCACTGCAAATCAAACTACTGTTATTATTTTACTGTTCTCTGTTTAAAAGCTGTTTCCATCCAAAAGACTGAATACAACCGGCCAGGACAATACGACTCTACCGAACAGTGGAAAAAAGATGAAATCCTTGCTGCCAAAATTAAAAAGTTTTTGTCGGTGAGTAGGTAAAACAAGTTGGTCTTTGGTTAAAAAATGTGAAAAAAATCCTGTATTTATAGGGCATTTTGAAAGACCAATTGAAGCAGGCAGCCAGAATTGGACCAACTTACATAGCTAGATGGTTATAGTTTTGTAGTTAGCATCCACTCCCCTTAAAACAATTAAGGCGATGTAATAATGAAATTGACTTTATAGTATTTCTTTTTGTCTTAGTTGCTTGCATATATGTAGCTTATAAACCTAAAATTTGAAAATGAATCGGACATCACCATTCAAATATATGTGCACACCCAATATACTTATGTAATTTATCTGCTGTTAGTAGACCATAAACTTTCATCGCTGCTTCATCATCATGAGCCATATTCTTCATATAACAAATTTTGTATATTAAATAACAGGGTTATTCACCTTACAGTAGGTGGTCCCTGAATGACTATACAATGCATTGTGTGTTTCAACAGAATTTTTAAATATACAAATAAAATCCATTTTCTATTTCTTATTTGAAGTGAAAAATGAAAATACATTCAATTTTTTATCATCCTTTATTTTCTTGAAACAGAAAAATACAAAATGCAAAAAGAAGTACACCCTCCATCGCTCCTTCTCCTTTACAGCTACCAGTCACTTCCAGGGAGCTTTTTAATGAATGATTTTAGAGATCTCGGCAGGTATATGGGGAAGAAAACACCACTGGATCAGGAGTAAAACTGTTTGGAAAGGATGGCAATAAATAAGAAAAGAAGCATGATGTGTCACCCTACCTGCTAGAAGTTGTGCTTTGTGAAAACAATGCAGGGATCATTCTTGCTACAGGACATCATAGGTCATTTGACCGGTTGACAGAAAAATCAATAGGTCATTTTCCAAAAACAATGTCACCAGTTTACTGGGATTTATACCATGTACGTATGCGATGATTAGCAAACAGATGCAGCCTTTTCTCATAGTCATAGTTGAAGGTTTTCATCAGTTCTCTTTATATACTATTATTCCTGCATTTCTTTTCCTTTCTTCCCTCACACACACACACACACAAACTTCATCATTTTATTTCCAGTTTTGTGTCAGAAGTTTTGATGTGGTCAAGAATGACCAAGTGCCTGAAGTTGAGGCAGCCAGTGGTGAAGGAATTTAGCCTCCCACTTTCCATGCAGAGGATACACATCATTCCTCTTTCTTTATCATGTCTGTAAAAGAACTTAGAACACTTGAAATTTGCCTAAAGACAAGCACAATAATAGGTAAACTTTCAGTATGACGTTTATTTATATATTAAAAGTGCACAAAAAGTGCAAAAAGATAAATCTGTGAACATGTATCTGGAAAACGTGACATCGGTTATGTCCCCTCCCCATATGACATCAACAGGGTATCTTCACTTCTGCTATGTGAGAAACTGGCGGTGTTCGAGTAGAGAGATCAAAATGGGGAAAATGTGTGGGACGAACACCAGTAAAAAGATGATAAAACTTCAGTCACAAGTCTTTACAGGAGCTTAAAAAAGTGTCATTTTTTGCATACTATGCATCAATACTTATAAAAGTGCATTCTCTAAAACCTTTTATTTAGTCCTAAAACCATAGCTTTTGATGGCTGTTCGTGGCTGTTCTTGGCTATTCGTGCATCTCGACAGACAAGGATACGATGACATTTCAAACACATACATTCAAAAGCCCCATTGTTATGTGGTCAGGTTCGGTCTTTGTTCTCTGTCAGCTACTTGCCATTTTTCTTGTCAATTTTTCGCCAATGCGTATCTGGATGGCCTGTAGGGTGCCAGAAGTCCGTTCATCTTTCGCCCCATTTAAAACTCGTTTCAACACCGAGGCTTGGTTCTCGTATATATATTTCTTCTGAGTTCGAGCACTCTGTGAGCGTGTCTCGAATCCCGCATCTCATCAACAACATCCACCGAATACACAACTCTCCGACCTATCCTCCATGCCTCGTGTGTTCTCTCTCCTCCCTTTCGTCCTAACTCCGTCTTTTTTTAAAACCTCAAACATCGCTCACCTTTCGTATTTGATCACTCACGCCTAGCACGCTTTTTTGTCACTTTCATGCCTAGCACGCTTATAATCACTCTCACGCCTAGCACGCTTACAATCACTTTCACGCCTAGCACGCTCCGTAACACCCATACATCTGTGATTTTTTTCTGGTATATTATGCATCAAAAACTTATAAAAGTATATTCTGATAATAGCTTATCCGTTCTCGCACGTGCTATACCGATCGAATTGTGGCTATTTGGGGTTTCGAAATGGAATGATACACGGCAGAAGAGCAGCAGATCTGTAAAATGTACGTACTCAAGTGTCGATTTTTGGCATATTATGCATCAAATAATTCAGAAAGTGCATTCTGATGCTGGATATACCTTTAAAACCTTTTATTTAGACCTAAAACCATGATCTTTTGTGGCTGTTCGGTGTTTCTTATGAGCAGACGATAACAGTACTGATACAAACCTGTAAAATGTACGAACTCGTGTTGATTTTTGGCATTCAAAAAGTGCATTCTGATGTTCGATATACCTTTAAAACCTTTTATTTAGGCCTAAAACCATGGATTTCGGTGGCTGTTCCAGTGTTCGGTGTTACACGGCGAACGAGCAGACGATAACCGTACTGACACAAATATCTAAAATGTACGTAATCAAGGGTCGATTTTTGGCATAGTATGCATCAGGTAATTCAGAAAGTGCATTCTGATGCTTGATATACTTTTAAAACCTTTTATTTAGACCTAAAACCATGGATTTTGATGGCTGTTCGTGGCTGTTCCAGTGTTCGGTATTGCACGGCGGGCAAGCAGACAATAACTATACTGACACAAATATTTAAAATGTACGTACTCACGGGTCGAATTTTGGCATATTATGCATCAGATAATTCAGAAACTGCATTCTGATGCGTGATATACCTTTAACTCTTGCTGTCCTATAAGGTTTTCTGTGCATTTGTGCCTCTGTCCTGTAAGATTTTGAAGTTTATTGCAAAAAAATGGGTTATACATTTGAAAAAAATGCTGAAAATTTATTTGTCACAATGGTTCATATTTTAGGATATGATTGCAGAATGGTTATTCTATGTAACCGAAGGACCACCTTGAGTTTAGAACTATTTTTACCTGTAGGAATATTGTAATTAATTCATAATTACAGGTGTGTTATGGACATTGTCAATAAAACAAAATAAAAAAAACAAGACAGTATGAATTGCATGTGAATGTGAGCACAGACAACACAGATAAGAAAACTCTTGCAAATCAGGCACCTACCCTTACATGTAGGGATGTATCGATGAAGCAAAGTACAGGTAACATCCGATTGTCTTCTTTCAGCATAAGTAATTCAGTTCACAAGTAATGTAGAGCAGTTACAGTCCAGAACAGTCAAAACACTTGCAATAAATGAATAATCATCATACTTGAAGCTTACACTCCTGTGCATTGTCACAAAAGTAATTTCAAGCAGGTGTCACAATGTACAGGTGAGGAACCTATACACAGGTGTGAGTTACCGTTTGCACTTCGTACATGCCAAAGCAGTCAGATTTCAAATATCAAAGTTGTGGAATTTTGCAAAACAGCCTTTCTCTTTGCAAAGAGAAACTTTGCAGCGTTCACACTCCCAGGACGTTTGGATCTTCCTCCCAGCAGGTGTTCTGTCAGGACCATCAGCACAGACCACGCAGGTGCGGAGGCCGCGTTGTGTCTGAGTTTTGGTTGGCACATGGACAGTTCGCTTCTTGATGACAGGAGGAGGGCTTATCACTTGTGAGCTTCTCTTTCTTGATGAGAAGCCATTGATGAGGCCAGTGGCAACAGACAGGTGGAAGTCCAGGTGTGTCAGCCGTTTAGGGCGGGGCCCGCCTGGTGCCTCCAGGTGCAGAATGTATACGTTGATCATGCGAACGTCCGCGATGAACCAAAAAAGATATTTCCACCTTTTTTTGGCTTTGTTTGCTATGCCATAATAGGAGCGCAGCTGGTCATTCTTGTCAACCGCATTGTAGTTGTCTGTGTAGTCTTGGATTGCTTTGGGCTTTGGGTAGACGATGTCGGGCTGTCCACGCTTGCCATGTCGAACACGCTGAATATTGTCCACATCATTGGCTGTTGACAGCACACTGACCTGCCTCTTCTTTTCACACCAAGTCACAGCAAGAAGCTGTCCTTTCTGCATCTTCTTCATTTCCCCATTGTTCTTCAGTTTGC
>SMGT01009375.1:153562-192731 GCA_004794575.1 Lanistes nyassanus
TCGCCATCAACATCGTCAGAAGAGACACTTCCACCATCACTGAGATCGCTAGTATGCACAGAGGACACAGAAATATCGCTTTGACTGTCCACACCAAGTCCTTCAGCTCTTTCATCAATAAGTTGATCGATTAGATCGCCAAACTCGCTATCGCTATCGGAGCTAACATCCGCCATCTTCACCTTAAAAAATGCACAAACTCAAACCTAAAAAAAACCCAAAATCGTCCACAAAACAACACGATACTAGCAAAATCAATCGCAGAAAACATACACGGACATTTCCGGAAGCCGAATAAGCCTTCTCTCATGCACTGGAGAGTTCCTACTTCCTAGGATATCATCGCTACCAAGAGCACTAAACAAGGCGTGTATTACCGCGGTTCAGGATTAGAGGTGAGGCGCGCATTACCGCGCTATAGGACGCTAAGAGTTAAGCCCTTTTATTTAGACCGTGGCTGTTCGTGGCTGTGCGGGGGTTTCGTATGACCGTGGCATGCTGCCTTTGTTGATACCCGCTTGACGTCACGAGCCTCGATTCGGCTGTTCCGGGTTTTTTAGGTCAGTCTCCTCAATGCAGAACTTTCGATTAAAATAGTGACTGATCGGTCGATCTTCTGGTAAAATGACTAGTGCCACGCGATTCCCCAGATTTGATTCTATTTAGGCATACTTAGTTGCCATGGAGAGTTTACCGTCACTTTAAACTGCTTGCTTTTTGTTTTCGTGTCTCATTTGAGGTATTTATATGCTTGGCATGTGCGAGATGATGTATGTGTATAGATGTATAATGTTTCATTTTATTTTCTCTCCCCCCGCCCTTTTTAAAAAAAATCTTCCTCACTTTATTTTCCCTCTAGTCTTCCTCAATTCTCAGCTCCAGTGTATGTGTGTGTGTGTGTGTTTCGTCAGCATCATTTCGATGGGCCCAGATGCTAAACTGACTAAAACTAACAGAAAGAGAGCGGCAGATGGCTTGACAAGATAAACACCGAAAGTATGTGAATTCAGCAAGCCACGAGAGAGGAGGGCTTATTTCAAACTGAATTAGTAGAGAACTGCTGGAAATCAAATAGCCAAGGCTCTCTGAATGAACGACTTGCTGCTTTTTTCTCTGCCGCACTTGCAGTTTCAGGCTCTGTCGCGTCAGTGTTGACTGACAATGTCACAATGCACTTGCAGACAGTGGCTGAGCGAGTCCAAAACTAGAAAACAGATTCGTTTGCCCCTTTTCGTCTTGTGGCTTCTTTTTCGGAGGCATGGCTGGTTTTACATGCGATTCTTTGTCAAAAGGCTAAGAAAAGATTCTCAGGATGAACCTGTCTCGTGTAGCAAAGTAGTCCTAAGAGAACGTGGGAAACTGGTCAGGTCTCGTGTGTCTTCAAAAAGTTGCATCGGAACAGCTTTACCCGGCATGCACTACTGACAGTTAAATCCCATTACTTCTTTTCATCGTTCGTTTCGGCAAATACAACTTTTTACTTCAGTTACGCTACAAGGTCACGGTTGAATACGATGATGGCAAACATTTTGAAGTTGTTGACTTCTTTGACATATGACCTGCCTGCAAAAGCTATCGGTCAAATTTGAAGTTTTATGCGTCAATGACTGATGACCGACTAAGAATGATCCCTGACAATGTGGAAGACAACATATCATAGAAAGAACATGATGGGATAAAATTGTGCACAGTTTTGCACTTGGCGGTGTGATCCAGTGGTGAAGTTTGTACATCTGATCTTCCATGCGTCCAGCAATCTGATTGTTACTTCATTAACGATTGTTTGCTTTTTAGATCACAGTTTCTGAAGAGCATGAGTATTAAGGGACAGAAAAGTTTGTGATAAATCAGTTTACGAGTGCCAATACTTACAGACTAATAACAGTTATTTGTCAATAACTATCATGACCAACCATTCTGTGTTATTTGCAGCTGTTTCCTGTTTCTTCTTTTCTCAGAAACGTAGTCTCTGTGATACTTTGCATGGAATTTTTAAAAATGTGTGGGTCCCTTGATAAAAGAGGAAGGCAATAGCATAGTGATAACACGTCATACAAAATTTGGATTCATTCAGAATTTTTCATTTCTGTTTAAATAGAAAATCCAGCTGTACAAGGATACACAAATCATAAATGCATTGCCAGACTCCAGTTATATTTCATTTAAATTCGATTAACATTTTCCCCATCCATAGTCACTGTATTTCATTTCAGGTTGTGTGTTCCTAATACAATTATTATCATGGATGTTGGGGTAAAAGTTGGGACAAGTTGAGGGCTTGAAGCTCAAAGAAAGATTTTTCCCTAACTGTGTCGGTGTCTTTTCTTTTCCCTACATTTTAGAGATTGGCTTAAGGACTGTGTTAATGTGTTACAGTTATAGTTACAAAGCTATGAAGGCTTTTAATTCAGATAACGACAAAGAGAATTTGGCCAGCCGAGACATAGACAAGACGTCAACATTTCAGGGCATGGCCCCTTCTTCAGGACAACACTAACAGATAAACAAAATAATCACTTAACTGACAGATGCTGGTCATCCACGGTCATTGGACAGGAAAGTGTGGGGAAAGGGGACAGTGTGTGTGAAGTAGAGTGTGATAAACCACCAATCAGTGGCGAGGAGTCCTGCAGCCAACAGAATGGCATGTCTTATTAGGCCTGGTGAAAGGAGAGGGAGAGAGGGTACAGGGAAAGAGGTGGGGAAAGAGAGGGGGGAAGGGGAGAAAAGAAGTGGTGGAGAAGAGGCTAGTGCTTTAAGTTCAGTCATGTTGGGGACATTGTGCCAGAATGGGAAATGAAATGAGACTCCGTGTTCATGTGGTTTATAACGTCTCCGCCCATTTGCCAAAAAGCACAGACTTTCATGTTGTCCAGAGTGTGCGGTGGAATGTTGAAGTGTCTTGCAACTGGGGAGTTTCTCTTCTGTCTCATGTTAGCAAGGTGTTCCTTGAAGCAGTCGTTAGTATACATCCAATCTTGCTGATGTAGAGCAGAGTGGGGTAGATGGTGCATGAAATGGCATAAATGATATTTTTGTTTGTGCAGGTGATGTTTAATGTTGAGGTGGTGTATGGCATGTGGTGGTGCTAAGGTATGGGCATGTGTGACAGCGGGCAACATTGCATGGGGTGGTGCCAGGAGCTAGAGAGCAGGGGGTGTATGTACTGAGTTTAGAATGAACCAGAGGGTCATGTAGGTCCTTATCCCAAAAGGATGCCAGAAGGGTTGACTGAAGAGTTGTGGTTCAGATTTGGATAGTAGGTGCCAGTTGGAGAGGATTCTGGATACGGGTAGGTTGTGGGGGGTGGTGGGCAAGTACGGCAATGGGGTGAGGATCGGTGTGTTTGGTGTTGTGGGTGGGCTGGAGTGCCAGTGTGTGTGGTGTAGAGGCGGCTTATTGTTTAGCTGAGTGCAGAAGATCTGGAGAGTAGTTCTGGCCAAGAAGATTTTGTCTGAATGCTTGTTAAAGTCAGTGTCTGCAGAGTCTGAGGAATTTTGAGTAGAGTATGCTGTGCAGTGTGGAGGGTGGGTTGGAGGAGTGGAAATCCAGGTACACGTGTGAGTCTGTGGGTTTGTAGTGGATGGTGGTTGCTAGGAGCCCATCTGTCACGGAAACGTGCCACGAGAGCAATGATGCGTGATGAGTAGGGTAGTCACTTAGAGTGAGCGGTGACTAAGCGCTATTTTTAGATTACTGAGAGGCGATCAACGCGCGAGAATAGGACGAGAGGCACGTAGTTTTTTATAGTAGAGAGGACGATTGACGTGTGAGAGAGAAGGCCGACGACTGGAAGGGGCCGTAACAGACGGACGTTTTCTGCAAGTGCCCAGACACCTGAGCATAGCCCCTTCATCGGCTCTGGAAACACTGAGAGAGCGTAGGCGATTTTTGTGTCAAAACCCTCTGCCCAGACAGGAGGTAGGCCAAACACTCCATAGGAGTTTGTCCTCATTTTTTTTAATCGTGTTGTTTTGTGAGATTAGGATATTACAGTACTACGTTTTCGTAGGGGTTTTTTGTGTGTGTTTGATTCCATGTACGAGGCGACGTCAGCGCCTCCTGAGACGAGATGTAACAACCCCCCCAGAGGTGGATGCCTGCCAACGTCATGAGGTGTCTGGTCGTCATCCTCGACCATTACGACGGCGACAATGTGCGTGTCCACCTTATCCTCGTCCCTTGAGATGTAAGGTTTAAGGATGTTGGCGTGGTACACCCTCTCCTTTTCTCCGACTGAGATTCTGTAATCCCAGTCGTTGATCCGATCTGTGATGACGTACTGACCTTTCCACGTAATCTGCAGTTTGTTCTCTTTGTTAGGCAGCAGAACAAGGACCTTATCACCAACCTGCATGGTGCGCCTTTTTGCCTTCCGGTTGAAATGATAGGCCTGCTTGTCTGCTGCCTTCCGTAAGTTGTTCCTCGCCATCTCGCAGGTCTTCTCAATTCTGTTGCGCAGGTCGACGACGTACTGGAATGTGGTCTTGACCTCCGTATCTTCCTGCTCCTTGGTCCAAAGTTCCTTAAGTATTTGTAGTGGACCCCAAACTGTTCTCCCGTACAGCAGCTCAAATGGGGAGAACTTGAGAGATTCCTGTGGAACTTCTCGTATGGCGAAAAGCAGGGCTGGGATGAACCTGTCCCACCCTTTGGTTGCTCTAGATGTCGTAGCATGGCTTTGATGGTACCGTTGTACCTTTCCACAAGGCCGTTTCCTTGTGCGTGTCTTGGTGTGGTTTTCAATCCCTTCACTGACAGCAGGGCATTAACTTCTTGTGAGAGATCGCCAACAAACTGCGATCCGTTGTCAGTGAGGATCTCCTTGGGAATTCCGAGACGTGACCAAAATTCCCATAATGCTTCTGCAACTTCCTCGGCCTTGGAGGACTTGAGGGGCTTGGCTGCGACGTATCTCGTCGCATAGTCAACCATCGTGAGAATGTACCAATGACCACGATCTGGCGCTGGTACAATCGGTCCAATCAGGTCGACGGCCACCCTGTCAAAAGGTGTTTCAATAATCGGCATTCGGCCGAGAGGAATCTTCTGAGTACTGCCCTTTGGCGTGGTGCGCTGACATACATCGCAGGAGCTACAGTAACGTTGGATGTCACTGCAGATACCTGGCCATGCAAAATCGCTCCAAATACGATTCTTGGTTTTTGACACCCCCATGTGGCCAGACATGGGAGTGTTGTGTGCAAGGTGTAGGATTTCCTTCCTGTACTTCCGAGGTACTACTACCTGGTGGAGCTCCTTGCCGTCGCACATGTGCATGTGGTAGAAGATTCCTTTCCTCCACTTGTAAGTCGCGGTGATTGGCTTGCCGCGCGTCTTCCCTTCCTTGTGACTACTGCCGTCCCCTGCCAAATCAACGGACGGCCGCAAGTGAAGGATCTTCTCGCTGGGCGCACCCTAATGCCTCAGGAGTCACGCTGCCCAGCAATGACTGTGGTAACAAGAGTTTCTTCTCCTGTTTCCGCAACTGTGCGCAGGTCTCTGTCGCCGCGCAGATTTGGCGTACAGGGTAGACGGGAACGGAGGTAATGTTGCCGTCCTTGGAACGCCTGTAATTGCCTAGAAGTACACTGCATACAGGTGTGTCCATCAACGCTACTTCACTAACGCCATTGAAGTAGGGTGCATCGAGTGCGACGTGTGCGAGTGGCAGCACGTGCTTCTCGTGTGATGTGGCGAGCACGATTTTGATGCTTTTGCCTGTGAGACAGCGCTCTGGTATGAGGTCCGTCCGAACGATCGTAATAGACGAGCCCGTGTCCCGCAAAGCTGTTACCTTGGTGCCTTCAACCATCACCAAGCATTTGGGTGAGAAAGGGATCGTCTTGCATGATGGACATAATTTCCCAGTCTCGAGTGGAGCTTGTTTCTGACGAATGCTGTCAGCAACTGCTGCTGCCGCCTGATGTTTCTGAGTGCAGTACTTTGCGAGGTGCTCACCTCCGCAAATAAAACAGGCTAGCTTGCGCATTCTGTCTTTGGGCTTCTGGGTCTCGCTACCCAGTTTCCCCTCTTTTGCATCCTCCCTTCGAGGCCGTTCTTTGGCATCGTCCCGCTTGTGTTCGGGCCTGCCCTTGGTAAAGGACTTCTTTATGTGTTCATGGTCGGCGCTGGTGGCTGTCCTGGCGGATTCAAAGACGAGGGTGTGTTCCACGGCCTTAGCCAGATTTGGTGGCTTCCTTTCATGTATAAATCGCGCCTGTTCATAAGGGATCCCTGCCAGAAATTTCTCTTGGAGGATGAGGTCTCTCAAATCCTCGTAGGTCTTGCTTTTTCCAGCCAGCTCCTCCCATCTTCCTAACCACAAGTCCAGTTTAGTGGCGTATTCTTGGGTCGTTTCACCATGCTGTCTTTTGGCATCGTGAAATTTCTTGCGATATTCTTCTGCCGTCAGACGGAATCGCTGCATGAGGGTGGTCTTTAGTTTGTAGAAATCTGCGGCGTCTTCGTCACTCATCATGGAGTAGGCTTCACGTGCCTTCCCCTTGAGCAGTGTGCCCAGTTGAGCAGCCCAATCTTCCTCTCTCCACTGTTGGACTTTTACAGTGCGCTCAAACGTCCGCAGATACGCTTCCAGATCATCTTTGTCGCCGAAAAATGGCAGCTTTATTTTGATTCTGTCCTTTCGGATGGGGCTGTTGGAGTTGGAGCAAGAGTATGAAGGAGCGTTATTGTTGGAATTGGACTGCGCTTGAATTCTCAGTTGTTCCAACTCGAACTCCCATTCGGCAGCAGCAGCTTGCAGCTGGAGTCTCTTTTCTTCCAACTCAGCTTGCAGTCTCCTTTCCTCCTTCTCTGCTTCTGCCTGCAATCTCCTTTCTTCAGCCTCAGCTTGCAATCTCCTTTCCTCCTTCTCTGCTTCTGCTTCCAATCTCCTTTCCTCCTTCTCTGCTTCTGCTTTCCTCTTTTCTGCCTCGACCCGTATCTTGCGCTCTTCTGCTTCAGCTCTGGCTTCCTTGATGAATTTGATTAGGTCCGCCCCCTTTAGGGCCAGAGCCTCGCCTTCCGACTTGGCTTGCAAGAATACAGGGTCTGCCTCAACCTGAGCAGCCATGGCATGCGTAACTACGCTCATGTGAGCCAAAAGTTAGAGAAGTTTGGACAAAAGCGTGCGACCGTATTAGGTCTACGTATGCGACAGCAATTATCGCCCGGACAGATCGCACACCCAAGATACTCAGCAAAACAATTCATCACAGTAAAAGAACGGATGCTGTGAGATAACCTTCTCACTATGGTTCTCGCAGAACCAAACACTAGACTACTACACACTACCATAGTCTAGCAACACGTGAGTAACGATGCTGTGTGAACCCCCTCTGCTCCACACAACACAGTTCAAATCTCCTGAACGAGATAAGAACGCACACTCCCCGAGTGTACCAAAATCGTTCCCCTGCTTAGGTATGCACCTAATTGCGTCACACCTATTGCAGAGAAACTTAAAACTCGCCCACAACCTCGCAAGCAAAAGTAACCAGCCGAGGTAAACAGGCCTTCTTGTAACACCTGGTTAACAGACTAAATTCCGAACACACGATAGCAAACTTCGCGATGTGCGGGAAAACGCATGCACTCAAACACGTTTCCTACCGATCAGACTAGTTCCGACTTGAACCTGAGACTCTTCACTCTAAGGCGTGACGCGACCGGTAACACACCATCAAAATGGCACGGAAAACAAGAAAACTGGAGACCGTGAGCGATATACGTCGGTAAAACCCGCAGATACAACAGCGACACTGTAGCTGCAACGCACAGCGGAGACACATTCACTCCACAAGAAAGATCTCAAGCCCTCTGCACACCGACGTGTATCAAAGACAACTTTCACAGACACGAGACAAGGACTAGGGACGTAATCTTTAATGACACAAACAAAGTTACAAGCACAGAGTTAACCAAATGTGGACACGGTCGAATGCTACTAGAAAAATGCAATGATATGAAAATTCTATCCCCAGAACGAGCCCCCACTTTGTAACGTTTGGCGTGTCGTGTTTTGCACCTGGATGTGCGCCTGTACACTTAAGCGGAAGTACAGTGGAACAGGTAGAAGCCTGCAAAAGCGACTGTCACACACCAGATGCACACAATCTTTTTTCAACAAAAATGTCGACCGTGTATAGAAAACCTAAATTTAATTAACTCACAATGAAATGGATGATGTGTGGTTGATGTGAATGGCGACGGAAATGTTAGTATGAATGTTTGAGGTCAGTGTTGTGTTGTGAAAAATGTTCACACCGACCACAAATGTCAGAGTCACCACATTTGCGTCAGCACAGAATACACGACTTATCTCAGGCGTGAGATGGAACAGTCCGCGTGCGTGCTCAGGCTGGTGACACTGGTCGATGTTCCTGATGCGATGACAGATGGGGTGTTGACGGTTGTGCAGTGTAGGAGATGCTGATGAAGGTGACGGCAAACGAAGGGTGAAGCGTAGAACTGGACGAAGAACAAAGAACCGGCGAACGTGGAACAGCGAACAGAAGAAGCGAAACAGAGAAGTGGCGGAACGGTGAAACAGTAGAATGGCAAAAAGGCGAAATGGCGAAACAGTCCTCCTGAAACACAGCAGAACTGTAACCATCAGCGTGGGAGCTTTTGTCGTTTGTGCTACGGTTAACACAGCGACCCCCAACAAAAGTGGTCCGTGCAACACTTTAACAACTAAATGGTCTAACTTTTAATCCAATAAAAGTTTGCAACACATAACATATACAATTGCAAAGCCACTGAGTGTTTTAGGATAGGCGTAAACAGAGGGCACAACCAACTGACATGCACACGTTCGTTAAAAATTCTCACACATAATTCCATTCTCACACGTTGCAACTACAGTGGTTAGGTTACCAGACGACTGGTTTCGTCGCACGGTGATGTAGAACTTGCGTGCCTAGGCAGCTTCCAGCGGTAGCTACGGTCCGATGTCGGTTGCGACGGTTAACTGCGCAGCTTACAGAGATGCGTCCTGTCCGGCTGAAAAGTGCGGTGGTCTGATACAAGAACTAGCCGTTAACTCCCGAACAGACGCGTTTCCGTCACGCGTGGCTTTACATCAAATACACAAACTTTTGACGCTATAATCTGACGTCACGCGAAGAACCCGATCGCGTGAAGTTACGCGCTGGAAATGGAAGGACAGAGTTTTTCATACCGTCACAGGGGCTGGCAGTGACTGAATGCGACAGGGACACAGGGTTAGGATGGTTGGCAGTGGGACTTCTTCTCAACCCATGAAAGCCCTGAGAGAGTGTGGAAAGCTTGTGATTTTTGCCATCAGGGCCCCATATGTACACTAGGTGGTTGTGTAAGTGTACTAAGTTTATGATCCAGTAGTAGAAGGTGGGAGGAAGGAGGGAAAAGAGTTGGTGTTTAAAGAAAGGAACAAGTGGTGTTGAATGAAGTTATTTTAGCATCCAGGTTGCTGTTTGTAAAAATGCTTGCTGCAGTGTTTGCACAAAAGCTTTCATTTGCCAAAAGATCGCATGATACTTTTTGTTAAGCTAAATTTATGTTGATCGAATGCAATCTGTCTGGAATATACTTAGTAAAATGTATGTCCAAAGGTTTTCACAGACACTGAAAATTAGCCTGGAATGGTTAAATAATGGTGTATTGTATATACATAACTTAATAGGTGGGCATGGCGATTATTTGATTTTTGAGCAGTTTAAAGCCGAGTAGCCCTTGGCGTCTCCAACTTTCTAGTCTATGCAGGTATCCTCACAGCCATCAAAAGGCACCAAGAAAATGTAACATCGAACTTTTAGATAACTTCTCTTGTGCGATCTCCAAAGTTTGGAATACTATCCTGCAGAGCAACAGTAGAAATATATATTCCACTCTCATAAAAGCTAATACCACTCCAAGGTCTATAAAGAAATAGAATAGGCTTTTCAGAAACACCATTAATTGGAACAAAGCTTATGTAAAAGTGACAAAATCACTACTGACTCCCAACTGAAATGGTTCTAAATGTGCATTACATACCGCCTATTACCAACAGATAGATATCTCTCTTTTCTTTTTCGGCTGCTGCTGGTTCTGTGGTCGGCCCCGATGACCTCATCCTCCATTCCAGTTCCATCCACCTGCTTCACTGGCTTGCTTGCCGCCCACCCTGGCAGGGAAAGTAGCATGGTGGCTACCTTTAGGGGAGAGGTGGACACTTGTTCTCTAGTCCTGGCGTGCTGTCCCCTGGGTTTCGCGCTGCTGGGATCTACTCATCCCCTCGGCAAAGGTTGCAACTGACTCACCGGGTCTGTGGGTTGCAGTCTGTCTTTGTCACCGCCCCACTCACCTGGGTGCTTCCATGTTCCTGTGACGCCACTTCCACTGCTCTTGGAGAGGGAGTATTCGAGGACGAGGCTGTTAGCTGCCCGCTGATTGGACTGTCTTTCATGATGATGGAGGCTCTCGTATGCTTGTTTTCTGCTTGCTCAGCAGTTAACTTTCCGTTCCGCTCCTGCCAGGTTGGGCAGGATGCAGGCAGATGCATTTCCATCCTCTGGCCAACCACCAGAAGTTCTAGTTTCCTGGTGTGGATCACGCCAACTACCCCATTCCGGTTCTGCCTGTGCCCACAAGCTTGGTACCTCTGACAGCGCATTCCAGTTGAAGTTGCGATCACCCTCTTCACCTCCCACTGGCAGAATGCACCTCGCGCTTCCTTCCGGTGGCGAGGACTTCTCACTCCACTCTTCCGGTTCCACCCCTGTGCCAATCCCCCCCCCTCAGTTCCTCCTGTGTTCATGAGCCTGGCTCCTCTGACATTGCGTTCTGGTCAGGGTTGTGATCGCCCTCTTCACCTGCCACTGGTGGAATGTACCTCACGGTTGCTTCCAGTGGCGAGGGCTTTGCACTCCACTCTTCTGGTTCTGCCCCTGTGGTGGCTCCCACTGGAAGTTCCCCTAGCTTCCTGGTGTTACTTCCGCCACCCACCCACCCCCACTCCCCCCCCCCCCCATTTCCGGTTCCGCTTGTGCCCACAACCCTGGCTCCTTGGACACAGTGTGTTCCTGCCAGGGTTGCACTCGCTCTCTTCACCTGCCACTGGTAGAAAGTGCCTCGCTTTTCCTTCAGCTGGTGAGGGCCTCGCTCTCCACTCTTCCAGTCCCCCCTGGTGGTGATGCCAGTCGAGTGTGTGTATGTGGGGGGGGGGGGATGCCACCAGAGTTTTCCTAGCTTCCTGGTGTTGCTCCCTCTGACCACCCCTTTCCAGTTCCACCTCTGCCCACAAGCCTGGCACACAGTGCATCCTGTCCCACCCGCCTCTTCTGGTGGCTCCCAGTGGCCCCCTGAAACTGGCATTTTGGGATGTGTGGGATATGTCTGGGGTGGTGGACCTTCCCCTCTTGGGTTTTGTCCTTCCCCTTCCGGTTGCACGGCCTTCTGCCCGGACGCGGGCTTGCATTTTCGCGCTTCCACTCCCGTGCATGATGGATGCATGCCCAGCCTCTACAGGTCTGCAACAACAGCATTCGTCTCATTGGTGATTGCTTGCTGGCTGCATGTCTGCTTGCCATTCAAAGGCCCCACCCTCTGGCCACCAACTTACTGGGAGCACCCCTCTTCCTTTATCTTGTTGGGACACCCCTTCAGGCAGTGTGGAAGCTTGCTTCCGCCAGCTGGAAGCTCCATTTGAGTTCCTGCTTGTCTTACGGCTACGTGGCTCTTGACTTGTTGGCCAAGGCCTCTGGCTTCTCTTTGCCTTCTAGGCACCAATTTTGCAGTTCTACCATGGAGGTGGTCGATTACCTCCTCCTGTCCTGCCTCACTGCCATGCTTCTGGGTACCTCATCTCTTGTCAGAGGACCCCTTCCACCAGATGGACCCTTCTGAAGGAAAGGCCCCTTCCCGTAGCAGTCCCCTTCTGGTTTTGAGCCATGGCCGCTTGCCACACTCGTCTCTTAACTGGGGTACTTGCATCACATCCTTGCTGTTTGCATGACTGTCTTTCCAGATGTGGCAGCCCTCCCTTTGGTGGAGTTTCATCTTCCATTTGGGGGCACTGTCCCTGACCTCTCGCTGGTGCCTGGGGTCTCACTCTGGTGCCCCTGATGTGGTACTCGGTCATGCATACAGGGGTTTCACTTTTGTGTGTCCCTTGACACCTGGGCAACCCTCTCAGCGGACTCTGGTCTTTTCATCTTCCCTTGCATTCGTCCTCCTCTCCTGCCACCAGTGGAATTGTGAGGCTCAATGGCATTGTCGATTCAGCAGATGGCTGGACTCTGGGCGTCTGCTCAAAGCTTGTTCCTGTCCTCCTGAGGTTGTTGTGGAGTGCCTGGTTCCAGCCGCTTGTGACCCTCCTTCCATGGGGTTCCACTTGCCGTACCCAGTATGTTTCCACCATTTTGGAACTGGAAACCTGGGCAGTGGACGTGTTCTCCTGGTCTGGGGCGGTGATGGCTTCATCCCCCCACCCCCTGCCCCTCCTTCCTGCAGAGTGCAGAGGCTGGAGTTCGCTTGTCCCAGTCTCGTCTTTTTGTGCCATTTTCCAGGGTACACCACCCAGGCTACAGTCTTGGACCTGGCTGTCCACCTGACTTGTCTGGTGGCACTCGTCTTCCGTTGTCCTTGTCTTTTCCACCCTGCATCAGCCGAGTGCCACTTTTTTAGCACTCCGTCATTGCTCCATCCTCGCTTCACTTCGTCACTGTTCGGTCCAGGCTCAGGGTGCGTGTGGGCACTGTGTGCGCCCCTTGTGTGGTTCCTCCAGGCAATGATTTTTTTCCTCCCCTCCCCCACCGGCCTGCTCTGTTCTCCGACGCGCTTACGCTGCACCAGAAACATGCAGGTGGGATGGACCCTTGCTGTCCTTGTCCGCTGCTTCTACGCAGGAGGTGAGGGCACCGGCTGTCCCTCTTGCCTCCAGGATGTCATCTTTGGGGGGGGGGGACAGTGTGGCATTCTTCTTCTGACCCAGTGAGGACCTGTTCCTTTCGGTGGGCTCTCTCCTGTCGCCATGAGGATGGCTGTTTGGGTGTTGCACTTGCTTGGCGAGCCCTCTACCTTCACGTCCAGCCTCCTCCTCAACCCTGGTAATTTTTTGGGTCACCCACTGCCTTTTTGTGCTACTCAGCACTTTGGGTCATGCTACAGTATTGTGACAAGAAAATACAAGAAAATACGCTTACCAGGGTTGCATTTTTGTTTGGAAGCTGCAGTTATGGATCGCTAATTGAGATATTAGCACTTTGGGTCATGGTAAGTATAGGTAAAGAAATACAAATTTAGAGCAAGAAATTTGTATATTATTATCATGCAGCATCATAAGCTGATCTTAGCTTTAAATGAGAACAAAAGCACTTTTCGATCAGAACAGCAATTTAGATGACTTGCAGAGTTGGGAGGGGGTGAGGGGGGCAAGGTTGTCATGATGCTCAGCAGTTTAAAACAAGATTAATGTTGTGGTTAACACACTGATGGTTTTAAACAGCAGTAGGAGGTCCCTGACATATTGAACAATTTAAAAGAACTGTTAGACCTACAAACTAACTCGTGCAGATTTGACAGCTTCACATTATGATCTGGTAGCTATGCCATAGGATATGTCATGTCCTGCAGTGGAAAAAGTTTTTCAAGTCAAGTCTAGATCTGTTATATCTGTTTCAGAACTAAGTTTCATGGATTAAAAATAACAGGCTTAGTGGGTGATGTTCCCATCGGCATTCCTCCATATTTGAGGCATGTGGGGTTTCCTTGGCTCAACCATGTATGGGTTTTGGGGGATGCCTCTACAGGTAATTGACCCAGAAGTTTTCCTGTGCATGGATGCTTCTGTCAGCCTGTGGTGCTCACCTGCTTCCACCCATCCTCAAGAACAAGATCATCTGTCAGCTGTGCTCATCACATCAACAAGTTACTGGCTGTACAGAATGCTCTTCAGTACAAGAGCAATCTTGTTTCCGATCACCATGTCACTGCATGGCCTGACAACTCCATAGTGGTTGCCTATTTTTTCACCTTGGAGGGATCCAGAGTTTCTCCTTGTACTCTCTGGTCTGCTCTTGTGTGCCAGGCATGGTGTGACATTCCAAACTCGTCGCATTTCAGGCAGACTAAATGTGCTCATGGACAGTTTCTCTCCCGACAATGTCAGAGTGGATGCTTGACATGGATGCCGTCCAGGACCTCTTTCTGCAGTTTCCCATGATCTCTTTGCCACCCAACTAAACACTCATCTGCCCTCCTTTTGTCTCCAGTGCATGATGAGTGTGCTGTGGCAGTAGACAAGAATGTATTTGACAGAATGCTAAAGGATTGTCCTCAGCCCCTAGTGCCCCAGATCCTCCAGAGAATAGAGATGGTACCTTGTGTGATGATGCTTATTGCCCCTCTCAGCTGGAGATGTTCATGGACTTCCAGGTCCGTTGAGAGGTTGGGAGGGGGGGGGAATCAGGTTCCTAAAGGCTTCAGAGGCCCCACAAAGTTGCGTATATCTTTAAGAAGGCTTCTCATAACATTTTCCCTGGGCCCCCGAGAGCCTTGCACTGTCTAGGACTGCCCTCATATTTCATTATGGCTTTCAGGATCTGATGCTGCTTCCAGACTATCACAATGATTCTTGGGATTTGGGACATCTTCCTGTGAGAGACCTGGACCTTTGTGTCTTCTGGCTGTTCAGGAGACCCTTCAATGAAGAGGGCTTTTACGATTGTGTCATTGGCAGAACAATTTGTGAGTGCAGGACTGTCTGTGACGTGTGCATGTTATGAAGTTCTGCCTCACCATGATGGGTGATCAAAGACAGCCTGGAGATTCGTTGTTCCTGGGTCTTATGTGGGGTGCACATCCTTCTAAGCAGAGAATCTTGGTCTGGTTATGAGATACCATCAGGGACATGGTTGAATTACTATATCTATGTCTCTGTGTTCTGATCTTTCTGTGCTGGTGTGGCACTGACTGGTACATGAGTTGTGGGCCCTTGCAGTGTCCATAGCTACGCCCGAGGCCCTTCCTTGATGGATGTGATGCATGCAGTTGGCTGGTCCTACCCATCTGTTTTCACCCAGTTTTATCTGTAGGACATGTCCTCATGTGCACTCATGATGCTGCTTCTGGGGGTGTTTGTGGTCCTCCAGTTGAGATACTTCTCTTTTTGCTGTTTGCTTTCCTTTCCTTTTTATGGGGGGGGGGGGGGGGGAGTCTGGATTTATTTTTTCGTTAGCCTGCTTATCGCTAGGTGCCTTTGTTGGCGGCTGGCATCATACAGCTAAGTAGTGCCTCATTCTAACAAAAGAAATCTTTTCGAAGTAAAATTTATTCTAGTATAAAAATGAGGGACTACACTGAAGTCCCTCCCACCTCCCTGTGGAGGCTTGTTGAGAGAATTGGCTTCATTACCTATGATTTTGAGAGATGGTGTGAGCTAGGGTAGATGAGAGGGCAAGGTCGAGAGAAGAGGGTACATTGGAAAAGTTTAGAGGGTGGTGATTTTTGCCGCATGTTGCTGTTCTAGAGAAGTGATGAGAAATTCAGCTATGTAGAGCCCCATTCTAATCTCACTAAAACCAATTTTACTTGGAAAAAAATGGCTTTTATCTCCAGTAAATAGAGCTGTGAAACAAATCAGCAGTTTCTGATATAAGCTGTTTCTGTTTCATATTCTGAAAAAGAGGTTATTAAGATGCACAATTTTTTAAATATAAATTTAGAACCTATAAAGAGCACCTTTGTTGCCCCAGGCAGCATGCAGCATAATGGTAATGCATGCTTGTCACCAATACAGAGGGTTGTGAGTTCAGTTACCACGTCTAGTATATGTATTGTCTCTGCTTATAGTGCCTAATTATATGGGTGGCAATTGAAGTTTTCTCCAAGTACTCTAGTTTCCATCTCTGTTCCTCCTTCCAACGCCTTTCACCACTCTTTCCCATCCTTTTCCCAAACTTTCGCCATGAGGGACTTTTGGGCTGGCTTTCTCTGCTGCCCTTCCTTACTTCTTTTCTGCCTCTCCTTTTCTGTGGCTGGCATGGTCAGCTTATATCGGGGACATAGGCATGCTTAGCATTCTAACGAGTCTCCTGCATTAGACGCTTCCCCCTAGGAGTTAACTGTCAACTGCTCGCTGACAGTCCAGATTTATGTTGTTGTTTTGGTCCTACTTGAGTGCAGCAATTATGCTACCACCCTCAGTTCTCATAGTCGACCCTACACTACCTTGGTCATTGACTCTGGGTTTCCCAGTCGTTCATCTATCCAGGCGGCTGTTAATTGCAGGCAGCTAATTGCTCTCCAGCGATTATCAGGACTCGCCTACCAGTACGGCTCCAGCCCGCTACATCGTCTTTCGGGCCTCCTCCAGCACATGCTTAGTCCCAGAAAGGTCAAACCTAATTGTGACAATGATTAACTCAATCTCCTCTGAGGGTTGGGGGTCTCTGACTATACACCATACATGTGCTACACATGCACCAAACACACGTATTGTTATATAGTGCTAATCTAGATACCTGCATTTACTGAAATCTGTGTCTTCCGTTGTTGTCTCTGTTCAAGTTGGTATCAAAAGTAAACAGTTCAGTTCTTTCTGTCTCCCATCCCACCATCAAGCTGGAGCAACACATAAGAAAAAAAATTTGAGGGCTTTTTTTTTTTTACTTACTGATTCTGTCTGCGTTTTTGTGACTTATTCTGTTTGCATCCTGTGACTGCTCAAAGTGTAAATCTATCAACATTCTACTGTTTTTAATGCTATAATGGGCATAGTTTATGACTGAATTTGCAATGAATTCTCTATGAATGAATCCAGCTTCACTGTTTGTTTTGTTAGTGGTGTTCCACCCTATAAGGCTTTCTTGATCTTTAGAAATAGCATTTCTCATACCGTCCATTCATTGTCATTGTTTTTGTCCCCTAGTCTTTTTTTCAATGTTCAAATAATGCTTCGTTTTTTCTGCACTTGTTTCTTTGCTTTTTGATAGGAAATTATATTAAAATATACATATTTTGTATGTAGAATATAAAGTATAAAGATGTTAGGTATAAACAGATAATCATTATATTCGTCATCATTCAGAGCAGCAGGAGAATAATTATGACTGGCTTTGAGTTTCGGGCAGTTTTTAAGTAAAAAGTATTTCAGATGTACTGACACCAACTGTATTTACATTGGCTAAAACCAATAGAATGTCAGCATAAAATGTTTTAACTCTTTGTATTCACATGGCATAGATCTATGCATAATGTTGACGGGGCACAGATATTGGCATTTTTCAAACATGTTTCTAAATAACCTAAGACACTTACGAAAATATACTTTATTTATTTGGAAAGATCAATTCTTGGACTTCAAAATTCTTAAAGAATTGTTATTGGAAAAGTTTAAATATTACTGCTTGCAATTTTAAATATTGCATGGAATTAAAAAAAATTCCATGTGTCATTTCTTACCCACTTTTGACGTCTAAAAACTGTATATTATTATCACTTTCTGACCTTGAATAAAATGCAAGAACTTCTCAGAACTTTCAGCCTAAATTGTATTTAAAGTATTTTTTCTACCAAACTTGATTTGATTTGAAATTTTTTCTTCCATCCAGCAGCCATTAATTGTATGTTACGTAACTGTCCTGGTAAGCAGGTACTCAACAAAATCTGAACCGAATCTAATTTAAAAACTTATTTAAACAGTGCAGGGGATACAACCGATGATAGAGCTTTTTCCAATGATACCAGAATAAGTTCCTTTTTAGTGTTAAGAAAGTGCGTCTGCAGGATTTTTTTAAAACTGTTGAAACGTTTTGAAACAACATGAAGGGTAAATGCGACCATCGAAACTGACATTGCAAACTGAGTGCAAAGAGTTAATCATTGAAATAAGGCTGTTATATGTAACTTAATTATGATAAGTATAACAATATGCATGTTGTAGGTAATAAAGATGCTAGTTAGGTGTAGTGTTAGAGTACAGTTTAGGAAAGGATATGGGATATTTGACGGGGCTGGGAATTGACCTGCAATGCACTCAGTTAACCATAAACATAGAAGTTGTAGTTTCCCGCATGCACTGTCCACATGTCAAACACATTCACAACAGCACATACAGATCGTGGGAACCTAATAGTGAATAGATAGGTATATAAACCTTAGTGGGAATTAATAGACACAACAGAAGTTGACCGACTGATGAAGATATTCGGGTTGATGAAATGGCAGAATAGAAAGTTGAGATTTTCATGATTCATTTTGGTGGAATTTAATGTATGTTGGAGAAAGGAGGCCAGACCAGGAAGAATAAAAGACTGAACGGCAAACAAGGCCTTTGTGGTTTTGTGATACTCTATGTAATGGTACAATTGTGGTGCCATGACGACAAGATAATATTACATTAAATTTTGGTTGCCGTGTACCAGCAAATGCAGGAATGTGACAAGACAATATTACATTAAATTTTTGTTGCCATTGACCCGTCCCGGTGGTTTTCGCTCACAACGCTCCATGAGGTCCTCCACTGGCCATCTATCACCGGTCCTGATTGTTCGCTACTACTTCTCATCATAATATTGTTATATAAGCCATTGTCATTGGTGGCTGCCTGCTTCATGGTCACCACATGTAGACATATCTGGCTTACCATCAGTACTTTTTCTGCAAACTGAGAAAATATCTATGTACTTAATATAGTGTCTTTACCACATTTTGAACTTAATTTGTTCCTTTGTTAAGCATATATACTGCTTCGGCTCAGTTTTTGTTGAGTAAATGCTTACCAGGACAGTTACGTAACATACAATTAATGGCTGCCGGGTGGAAGAAAAAAGTTTGGGATGCAAGTTATATTTTGGTATGGTCTCAACAGAAGAGACAGACTTTCATGGGTCAACCTCGAGCAGTCACAAGAAACTGCTTTTTCCCACTGTGGTTTCCATCAGAAAGAAGACACAGGTTAAAAAAGGATTTATGATTCTGTTTTAAGTCATTGCTGGGCAAAATAAATATGAAGCGAGTATGAGAGAAATGCCAGGTGTTAACCAGATGCACTAAAACAGCATGGAGCAAAATCGAGCACAGTTCATCGAAAGATATCAGGGAAATCAAGATTTCAGGGACAGTTTGGAAGCTGTCATTGTGACCTGATCTTGAACAAGTTTACATGCATGTGCTGTTCCACAATCAATAAAGGGATATCTGTGTGTTATGTTTTCATTACTTTCTTTATCACGATCGGTGTCATTGAGCTGGGCACCATGTCTCTTTTCATACTTAGAAGCTGTAATGTCTCAAATGTATAATATAATGGACTTAAACCTTTTCCTTTGTCTATTTCCACCCTTGTCTCTCTCTAAAACTACTAAAATACTTAATAAGGGATGTCATACAAAGTATGGCAACACATTAGAATGTACCATGCAGATATAGTCAAAAATCAAGCTGGCTTTATTTTGTGAAAAATGATTGAACTGTCCGCTGTTGTCTCCCTTGGGAAGCATGTGTACTTTGTTTGACTTCAGCAAATGTTTGTCGTCTTGATTGTTTGCCTGTTTTTACCTCCCAAAAGCATATATAGTTGAAAAAAAAATTTCACCAAATCCAAACATTGGTGATCAACAAACTGAATCTACCTTTTGTTACAAATATGGTGCAGTTACTTTCTTAATAGTACAGTTAAAAACAGCAAAAATTGTAAGATTGTATTTATGCAGCTGGTTTTATTGATGTTTTCTTATCATACCCCTCCCTCCTCCCAAAGACTCAGCAGGTTGTTTGCATTTAATGCCTGAGATTCAAGTGAAGGCTTAAAGTTAAAACAAAAAACTGTTCAAACCAGGGTAAGCATTTAAAGACATCAAATATGCCACAGAGTGGCCAAGCCAGGGCTGACAACTTCTTACTGTCTTACTCACTGCAGCTGATAAAATGTAAAGAGATAAGACCACTACTATATTGAACCAGACCAGACTCCTCTGCAAGACTAAAGAGATCCCAAGTGCTGATAGGATTTTAAAAAAAGAAAGAAGAAATGTACACAATTAGAACATTTCATGTTGGCGTTCTCTGGGAGCAAATGTGTGATTGTGTAGCCTTTCATTGCATCATGACATTGCATGTGGGAAATTCAAGCATCTTGACAGCTCTGTTTCAAGTCCTCTTCCCTGGTTCAATAGGCAGCTCTATGTCTAGTGTGTTGAAGAGACTTGACTAGTATAAAAATAGTGACCATGAACATTCCAGCTTATTTTCTGAATAAAAGTAAATGACTTCAGTTAGGGTTTTCTTCATTTTGATCTCATCAAACTCTAAATAAAATTTGTGCAAAACAAGGGAAAATTTGGTCATCCAAAACTAAGAAAAGGTGGTAGTGACAAACTTTATTTCTATTGTCTAACTGCTTAATGACTGATTCTTGTGATATATAACATTTTAACTGTACTAGTCTTCAATAATCATCCAAGGCTTCACACATGTTCACTCTTGAAATAGGGTATATCTTTTAAAGTCTGTCCAATTGCATAAACACAAGACAGATTCTTTAGCCATTTTAGGTGTGTGCATTATTTTTTGCTTTAAACCATCAGTGTTCCTTTCATTTGTTCCTCACCATATTTAGAAGAATATAGCAGAATATTAGCAAACTGTGCATTGTGCTGTCTCAGCTGTATGCCCAGTGTCACTCTCGGTTACTCTTTCCCTCCAGTTGTCACTCCTATATAAAAGCAATCATTATCTGCAGTAAATTTTAATCTTGCACCAGCAAGATATGTGATTAATGTGAAGAGATCACAAGAGTGAAAACAGTGTTTACCGAGCATCTATATTTTAATTAACCATAAAATTTTTGTTCACTGTACACATTTTAAAATCTTTTGACAGTAACTGCAGGGATCAAGTTCGAAACAGTAGTTCTACATCTATGAATGAGAGGGAGGAGAATGAGTGTTTCTTAAAAACAAACTAGCCATTGTTTTAACCAGTTGAAGTGCTGAGTACAAGTACTTCTAATATAATTTGTCCCGAATTATTTCCTGTACTCCACTTGGCTGTCCCCTTGCTGTTAAACTGCCTATCTGCATTGGCCATCCTAAATTCCTGAAGCTGCATCTGTTTGGTGGATATTTCGGTCCATAGTTTAGTAATAATAGGAGTCTTGCACCCCCCTCACCCCCCCCCCATTATCACCAATGGTGATATGGTCCTAGCTCATAGCTCTTAGAGCATTATTAACGCCATTCCACAATTTAAACTTCCTTGAGGCTGCTTTATTTGCAGTTTGGCAAACCACCAGGTGATGGTGTGACCTAAAAAACAATGGCATCTTCCTCTTACGTATTTCACCAATCCATGAACTTCTTATTATGGGAAAACTTAAACATCTGTAGACAGTATACTATTGGATTATTTTGCAGTGTGCATCTTTGCTGTTTTAAGAATTAGTATTCTTGTCATTTCTGAAATTGATCATGTTGTACATGTCATGAAATGTGCAGCATCCAGTGACCTGGCAGCCTTCTGCAGACGGCAATAAATGGATAGGTCACATGATCTTAAAAAAGACAGTTCTGGAAGGAGGTGGACAAAAGACAGATTCTTCAGCCATTTTAGGTGTGTGCATTATTTTTTGCTTTAAACCATCAGTGTTCCTTTCATTTGTTCCTCGCCATATTTAGAAGAATATAGCAGAGCTGTTAAGTGAGTAACAAAAACATTCTTTGAAAATGTTACAAGTTTAAATAAAATTGAGAAATAGAAAATTTTATGAGAAGATAATAACACTTACAAAAATCACTGCCTGTAATTTTGTTTGTCATATCCTTAATATGCCATGTCATTTGTGTGGTTATGAACAGCACAGTGTTCTATGATGCTTGTTGTCTGCCACAATACTGTGCATACACGCACATATACACACCTGCTGTGTTTAAACAATGGTTTGGCTTAAGTTAGTTACTTTAGTTTTATGTCAATTCACCAAGATGATTGTACACAGAGCTTGTTTTAAGTTTTTTATCATCGGTCCTGTTTCTGCCTAAATGGCCACAAAAGAGTTACCCACCATCTCCCTCCATCTCTGAAGGACGGTATATAAGTATTTTAAATATTATTGACAAATTTACTCCATTACACATGTTTATCCTTTTTCTATCAGAGAGTTGCAAAATAGGGTTGCTTTAAATCTGTGGTGGCTGTGTATCACATTTTATTCAGGATAAGAAAGTCTTAATATCTGCCAAATTTGGTGTTTGTGGCTCAGTGATCAATTCCCTGACAGAGAATCTCCAATATAATCAATACACAGTACACTGTAATTCTAGTGTTGCAATGTTAGCGTCTGATGTGAGTGTGGCTGGACTTTTCTGCAGCTAAAGTTCATTTGTGTTTACTCTTACTTGTTCTTGTTCTAACCAAGTTAGTTTTGAAGCATTTGGGTTATCTGAGATGTGAAAATGAACTCACATATCCAGTTTCTTGTTATACCCACTCTTGTAGTAAACAATATTTATTGACAAATAGAAGAGCATTGGTTGTGAAGTCAAACCGTCTGGTGATAGCTGGTGTCTCATGGTATTAGATCTCATCGTAAGTGGTTTACAATGTAACAAAATAAATAAAACCTTTAATATTAAAAGGCATAAGCAAAGTACAACTTCAAGTCACATCAAGTAGATCAAATTTGTCAGTCAGGACCAGTGAAGGCAAAAGATGGTTCACTTCTCTCCAGAAGTGAAGGTAAGTCGGCCATATGGGCTGAACACTTCAAAGAGGTCCTTAACAGGCCAGAACCAGCCAGCCCTATCATTGTAGAAGACCCACCCCAGTTACTTCCCATTGACTCATCCAACTTCTCTGAGGATGAGGTCCACAAGGCCATCTCCAAACTAAAAAAACAACTCCCGTGGGCATGACGGTATAACAGAAATGTTGAAAGCTGGCGGTGACAGCATGGTTACCTGGATGTGTGAACTATGTAATCAGGTATGGAACTTAGATGCTGTCACAAAATACTGGAAAAATGGGGAAGTGGTATGTATCCCAGTGAAAGATAATCTGGCAGAATGCGATAACTGGAGAGGGATTACCCTGCTACCAATTCCAGAAAACGTCTATTACCAGGTGAAGTGTTTTATTTTTCTGGTCTGAATTTTTCTTTACTACACTTCTGTTCCATGTTTTGGATGTTTCTGTCTGCAAATCCGCATCATTTTGCTGTACCCAAAGGGTGACAGGAACTTGTAGGGGTACCCAGGTCGGATAGTCCAATAACTAACTTGCATCAAAAACACACTAGAAAGCTAAATTCTAGCTAACTAGTCATAGAGTTGCTTGGCACTTGGTACAAAATAGAAAATCAAAATGCTACATTTCAATGCTAGCCAGCTTTCAATGTACTGTGCTACAGGAAAATTAGCAAAAAACTTCACAGTGGTGCATGGTGCTCGACATTCAATTTGACAATGGAAAGTTTTGGTTTTTTTAGTACCATTGTTTATGAAAATGGAACATGGGCAATTTTGGAAGTTTCTCAGGGCTTCCTCCCCACAAATTGTGTATATGCAATAAAACTCCAGAATGTGCAACATAATTTCAAAGTGGAACCATAGGTAGATGAAAATTAAAACACCGCATAGTTTTATGACAGGGAGTACAGTAATTTTTTAAACAAAAACTATGGAGAACCTTGGTTTCACCTAGAAAATCCCTGCACCCTGTTCACCTAACACAGAGACAGAGATTCTATAGTGAACAATTACTGGCCGCTAGTCTCCTCCTCATTTGGAAGAGTGTTAACCTCTGTCTTAACTAAACAACCTTCTGTGAGAGAGAAAGTCAGTTTCAGTTTGTTTTGGGGAAAGTGCTTCAACCTGTCAATGGTAAGGGGAAAGGTGGTGATATAGGGGTAACGGGAAGGTGGTGATTGGGGGTGGGGGTGGGGGTGTGCTCTGATTGCGGCAGCTTATCTGGTGGTGGTGGAGGCTGTTGTTCTGTGGTGTCCTGGCTGCTGTGGTTTGCTGTTCACTGTCGCTGGTGGCTGTTTCCTACTGACCTATCCCTAAATGCTAGACGTTGCATCTTCTGTATATTCTACTTTGGATCTAATCTTTCTGATGACTGGTTTTGAATCACCTGCAGTGCTGACAGCAAGTCAGAAACAACTACAAATACTTTTTGTCTGTCTGATTTGGGGTTTGCTATGTTTATAGCTATCATATGAAGAGCAGCAAGTATTGCTGTGAGTTCTGCTGTAAATATTGATGCATCTGCTGTAAATATTGATGCGTGATTTGGAAGCTCACCTGAGATGGCTGCTTCTTTGGATGCATAAACTCCTTTACCTCTATCATGAATGGTTGGATCGTGCGAGCCATCAGTATAGATTTGGGCATGATCTTTGTATGTGGTTTTCATTTTCTGTTTGAAATCTGTGATAATTTTGTCAGAGTGTGTCTTTGTCTTATATTTGGTGAGTTCTTTGTCTACAGTTGCTTGCTGTATAGTCCAGGGTGGAGCATGAGGGTGCACAAGGGGCTTGAATGTCATAATCAGCCCCATTTGTTTGTTCCAAGTCCTGAGTGCATTTCGGAATGCTAGGTTGTGGAGTAGGTTTGCCTGTCCAGTGACTGTGTGGTGTGGTATGTATCTGTCTGACTGGATGATCTGCAGGAAGGCACTGTATCTTATAATAGTAACTTGGTGCTCTTTCTTTAATTATTAAGTCTATTGGTTTTTGTCCTGTCTCTGCCAAAACCGCTAGGTTAGGGGTGCACACAGGGACACTTAAGACTTCTTTTAGGGCTCTACCCTGTACAGAATAGAGTTTATTTGTTGAGCGTTTAAATGGATTAGTAGAGGGGCTGCATATATCAATCTCGACATTACATGGGCTTGGTACAGGTTTAATAAAGACTTTGGATGTATACCCCAGCTATTGCCTGTCGCTGCTTTCATTAGGTTTATTGCCTGCTTAGCTGGCTTTGTTATTTTCTCCACATACAGATTCCAACTTGCGTTATCGGTAAAGATGACCCCTAGAAATTGAATCTGGTTATTGTAATTAATAGCTGTTAGATTTAATTTTAGCTGTGGATAATCTTTCTTCTGGTTTTCGTTTTTTGAAGATTATCACCAAGGTTTTTGTAGCAGACAGTTTGAATCCATTGTATTTTAACCATTTGGATACCCGGTTAAGGTCTTCCTGCACTTTATCTATTCCTAAGAATCTAGGTTTTGAGAGATCTTTAATTTTGCATTTTTTCTATTTTACCAACTAACTTTGTGTCATCTGCAAATTGTGTGACTTTAACATATTTAACACACTTGGGGAGGTCTGCAGTCATGTTAAATAATGGGGGACTTAACACACTTCCCTGGGGTACTCCATTATCCAAAGTTACATCCCTGGAGGTTTTGTCTTCTACCCTAACTTTGTCAAGGAACTCTATCAGAACTGTCTTACTGCAGATGATTCCCTTTCATTTTAATACTTAATCTTTTTAAAGCCCTGACTTTTAGTTCTTTGTTTGTCTGTAGGTTTAGGGATTCTAGAGATTCCTCTATGGGAACATTTCTAATTACGCCTAACCCTTTATTTAGTTTTTACTTTGGTTTGTCACTCTGACATGGTCTGTAGCTTGTGACTGACACTCCAAAGAACATTTTTACTTCCCTTGCTATATTCTGTTGGGCTGCGTCTCTGCACCCTTTCCCTTGTTTTCCTGGTTACAACTTGAAACTGTCATCTGAGTCTTGAGTCAGAGGCCAGGTTGTTATGCCTGTCACCGTTGGGTCAGCTAGAGGTCTCATACAGGTTGTCCATCTCTGCATCATCATGCATCGTGGTTTTCGTTTGTTGTCTGCTAGCACTACGTGTTCTTCTTTTTTCCACTCCTAGCTCTGTCTTAAAAACTTTTAGTCTTGGGGGTCGATCCCTATTTTTATGCTAGGAAGGCTTTCCTTTTTCCTAGTTAGGTTAGACTTTGAAACTTGATTATCAGTCTGGTTAGATGCTATCGAATGTGTTAGCAAAATGTTTTAAAATTATTTTCCTATTTTCCCTATTTGAGAGTTTGGCTTAACAGTTAACAATTTACAAACTAAAAATTAAGAATATGTGCTTACTTGGCTCTCCACCACTCAACCACACCTCAAAGCAGTCGACTATGGTGGGTGAAGCCACACAGAGCAGAGCGCTGGATCTGTAGATTAGCTGTCTGGGCAGGCTGTCACTTTGATGGATGCTCCCGAACGAATGGATAAGATGAGATGAGAGACTCGACAGCCAGCTCTAACAAGCTGTTTAACTCAATGCTACCGTAGCTATGGGGCATTTTTAGCCTTTTTTCAAAAATTCATTAACCCATTCTGAACGTCCATCTTACAACGCGCGACGTCGCTGAAATCTCAACGTTTGGGCGATTTTTACCGATTTTCGAAAAATTGTAACAAAAAACCTATTAAAGTTAAAAGTATCATTCAAACATTGTTAGAAAGATAAATTTAAGTAGAAAAAGATTGTTCCTACCCGAAATCCGTCCGTTGCTGACGCTTTGGGGAAGACTGTGTTGAATTACGTAACCAAGGTGACGTAAGACAGTTTTGAAAAAGTCCCACTGACACGAAACACTTGCCGATTATAGCCGTTTGCAGCACTTGTAATCCCTAAAATGTTGTGGAAATTATCCATAAATGTCAGGGGTTTCCCACGAAACAGCTGGTATGGTTTTCAAACAATTCCAAGGCTTTTGCGGCACTTAGACGAAGATGGCGACCGATCAGACATTTTTTCCCCTGCTAACGAGGTGGCATGCTCAAGAGAATAAAACGTGCAAATGGTGTCTCCTTCCGTCGTTCAAGGGAAGAAACTCTATAGAGAAATGATTCTCGAAAAACACCAGTGACTTCCCTTGCCAGCAAATCGGTTTTTTTTTTGTCAAAAAATTCTTTTTGCAGCACCTGCAGCATCCGCTGGCCAACTAGCGCAACGGGCGCAAGTATTTATATACTTTACGCCAGCCAGCTAGCACAGTGGAGACAATGGGTTAAAAAATCCCCCAAAACAATAGAAAAGTGATTTAAACATGGTATCTAACTACAATAAACAAAGAAAACTCATTTCTTGCTGTGTTTCTTGGACCTTGTTCCATAATTTGTAAAATCCTTTGATGGAAACACAACTGAAGTTGAAGTAATCAAAAAGTCCTCACGATTCCTTATACACAGTCTGTTCGATACTGTTTACACGTGCTCGCACGTTTTTCTCTTTGTAATCACTCTCTTGGGTCTTTCAGGCACAAATACTCTTGTCTTCATCCACTTTATCACAGTAAATTTGTAAAAAAATGTCGTTTTCCTCATCAGCGTGTCATTTGAAGAGTAAATCTAGCATTTCTCAAGTGACAAAGCACATGTGGATACACACGACACAGCCATTTTTCATTCGCTTGGAATTGTGGTCGAAAACTGGTCTAAACGTAGTAAAAGGGAAGCAACTCGTGAAGAAATGATTCAGCTTTCTAATGTAAGAGTTCTTTACCTTAGACGATTAGCGATTTCCCGTAAATAAATCGTCAAAGTGCTTGGATCATTTTCCGCATCCGTCATAAGCGTGGCCTATGCTGCATAGAATTTTATTCTCATGCGTCACGAAAGGGTTAATGGCGAGCTTTGCACCACCACCCCCCCCACCCAATATGTCAGCCGGACAGCCTGTTCAAGATCAAAGAAAGTTGATTGGGGGGGGGGAGGGAGTGAATCAGGCTGACAGTGTGTTGCCTTTTCATCTCTTACACTGTTTTGTACTTCACAATAAAGTGACTGTCAGTTAACAACTTCACTCTCTCTCTCTCATATGACTATGACTCCCTGAGGCCAGCAAGTCTGCCTTCAGAAGTAGTCGATCATGGGGGCAAAGGTGGGCGAATCAACTTAGGCGAGTGGGTGAAACGACCGAGAGTGTGGGCAAACTGGTTGGGCAAAACAAAAATGGGTGAAATGACCGGCCCCGGATTTTTACACCACCCCCCACCGCTCAACTCGGTTTTTTTTTAACCTAGGGTGGCAGGAACACAGAGTGGATTTTATGTGCCCCTTTTCTCTTACTAGTACATGGTGAAAAGATGATATCCTTCATCCATCCTACCTTAGTGCTAACAAAGCTAGAAAAATCATAACACCTATCAAATCTATTGCAAGTCATGCATTCAAGCACAGTGACGTGTTGAGGATCAGTCAGAAACATGGCTTTATCCCCTCAGCCACTCAAATACAAGCTAAAGGCCCTATCAAATTGAATATGAATAGAAACAATCCACTGTACCTGTCGAATGACTGGCAGATGTACAAACATTTCCATTTTCCTTGAAAAGAGTTGTTCCATATTATTGACAAATTTTTGCCAGTTTCAGTATCTGGCTTTTCAAAAGGGTTCATTGGTTGCGTCTTGAGAATTTTGTCTTTGGGTCATTACAGTTGATGATTGCTGCAGTTGACAGATCACACTCGGATATCCTTCATTGACTCTGTCACCAGCATTGACAGAGAAGGTTACTTCTGAGCAAGAATTACTTGTCAGTCTTGTTTAGATTTAAGGATAAAGTCTACCAATTACCATTACGACTTACGCAGTGCATTGCTATATATGCACAGCAATGCCAACTTTATAAGCCACAGAGTGCTTACAAATTAATACATGTACTTCGATATATACACCATGACGATATAGCTTGTGCACTCCTCAAAGTTGTACACTGTGAGCACTATTTTCTAACACAAGATGGGTTTGATACAAGTAGGTCATTTCACCTGTCCCAAGCAATTCTTGATCAGTGGTTTCCACTGCATTGCAGAAAAATTTGTTCCCCTATAAACCGAATCAAAAAGCAATAACTCCCTAAGGTTACAATTAGTTAATAAGATGTTAAATATAAGTATAGAATTGAAATTGAACACACAAGAAAGGTAAGGTTTATAACAACCCATTTTATGTCTGTCTCATGGGGTTAAAAGTCTTGTGAGACACAGCAAATTGTTTGTGTGCAGGATTAAAAGTGATTGGGGGTACAATTGGAGAAACAGGCAAGCTTGGTGCTTTCATCACTAAGGTGAAAAAAGGCAGCATTGCAGACACCGTGGGACATCTTCGGCCAGGTGCGAGAAATTTTCTTCAGCAAGCATTATGACTTTCATTATTTCAGGCAAAATGATTTTTTAAGCTTCCAGTCGTTACTGATTTGAAATCAGGAGGTCCAGTTAGTAATTAATGACAACTTATTTTTGGAAAATTAGCTTTTCCTGCTCCTCTGGCAGTGCCAGGTTTGTGAGATGCATAGTATAACAAAATGAAAGCTGCCACGTGTAAAACCAGCAATGTTTGTTTAATTATTAAAACTGTGGGTGACTTCTGGACCGGAGGCTAGCCTACTCAGCACAAAAAAGGAAATGTAGTTCTCACACAGGGAACAACACATGTACTGGGGGGTTAACCAACCTTCCTGCAGGCTGGTGGCACCCAGATGCCAATGACAACAGTTCCATTATGTAGACAGCTTGATGTCAGCCAAGCATGGCTGCATCAGCAACTAGGGGTTGGGGAGCTCTGGAAGATAAAACAATATGCGTGCCACCTGTAGATAACAGAGATACTAGTTAGGCTTATTGTTAGAGTACAGTTTGGGAGAGGGACCAACTGATGAAGGTAGCTAGGTCGACAAATGGTGGGATAGAAAGAAGGAAAGCTGAAATTTATTTGCAGTAGTTTTGGTATTTCGTGACTTGTTGAAGGTGATGCCTATTGCACTGCAGAGCCCAGATGTTGTTTTGGTGTACGAGGAGAAGGGAGACCTAATGGCCGGTTGTACAGAGCATGGCCAATAAAAGAACTGAATGACAAAATACTTGTGGTCTTCTCTATGCCAACGGTGACTGAGACATTCATGCGACATCTTTCTTCGTGGTGCCGTGATAATGGTACAAAACCTAAACGTTGGAACAAGCGCCTGTCAACAGATCATAAGTTGGATACCCACATGATGCTGCCAGCGAGGGTGGGGGCACGTGAGGGTGGTGGATCATGTGATATAGCACTGCAAGAGGGAGAAATAAAAAGGAGAACTCAGAGTCTGGAAGGAAGAAGGAGTAGGAGAAACACATAGAAAAGAAAAGAGAAGCTTGCTTGGGCTTACGTCCAGCCCATGGGGCTTGCTTGGTTGGTCGTCAGACTTTGAAAGTCTTGACCATGAAGAGCCAAGCCGAGGTTTATTGAGATAGAAGACAAGGGGCACAGTGGGGAATGAGCCACAGGCCTGCCTTCTTCGTGCACCTTTGATGCTGTGTCAAGTGAGGGTCAGCCTGGGAAGAAGTAACTGTCTTTAGCCACCAGGAGCTGTTAACAAATAAAATAAAAGGGCAGGTTCCCGTCTATGAGTCACTAAGAGAAGCGGTCTTTAGGGAAAAAGAGAAGAGGTCCAAGTAGCCACTAGACAATTTAAAGAGGTAAATTAGTTCCATGCTTAAGCTGGCCACCACCTACAACAGATGATAGACGACTAATAAAGCTTGAGTCATGCACCCCTAGTTGGTTGCTGTAAAACAGTAGAAGGAAGGGTGCATGGAGAGGGGATGGTGATGGTGGGTTGAACGAGTGACGGAAACGTTACAAAGCAAATTTAAACAGGATGTACTTGGTCTAGTCAATTCTGAGAGTTTCATCTCGCAAAATTTAATAGGGACCCAGTTTATTCAGTTACAATGTTATATGATCAGAAACCAAATATAATCTGCTTTATCAACATTTGATTAAAACTGGGGTGTCTATAACCAGTAAAAGAGTGATTGTGTTTAATCATGATTTTTCTCATTTAAGTTTACTGTAATAGGAAGCACTCATACCTTACCAGCATTTAAACAGAATTTCAGTAGTAAGGAAAAAATTTCTTACAAGTAGTTCTTTAGTGATCATCAGTGTCGTTATCACTGCTGTCATTGTTGTCATCGTTGCCATCATCATCATCGGAATCATATTCATCTAAGAAAATAGGTTTCTTCTCACAATACTGTACCATGACCCAGAGTGCTAAATTTTCAAGTTAGCTATCCCTAACCACACCTTCCAAACAAAAATTTTGTACACAAACCCTGGTAAGACTCCCTCCCTGCAAGTGCACACCCGTGCGTCTCGCCATGCGATCCACTTACTGTCCAATTCAAGGTGACTTTTTCAAGCACCATGGCTGATGCTGGATGTCCCTCTGCTCCCATGCCATGGTCTTTGACCGTAGCCTTCCCTACTGCTACATGCTTCTTCCACTGCCTTTACAGTTGACAAGGAACGTGAGCTTTATCCCTTTTTCTTGTTCTTCAACTGTTTGCTTGTTATTTTAAGCTATATGGTGAGTTGGGTGCATCATCTTTTCTCACCTGTCGCCTCCATGCATGACGTAGGTGTCTACATGGGTGTGTGTTTTGCTTGCATTCTTCGTCACGCTTTGCTTCCAGGGGTTGGGTCTTCTGATGGTTCGACGACCCTGCCTGTGGACATGCTGGGCGACGTCTCCCTTTCTACCGTTCCTGTGCCCCCTACCTTGCTGGCTTCCTGTTCATCATCTCTGCTTGGTCCTCTGCATAGCCACCTGCTGGTGTCCATAGTGGGTTCCACTGACGTCACTCGGCTGGTTCCAGTGTCCTGGCCTCCTGTGCTGATTTCACAGCAGTGTGACCTGTGGCGGTGCTACGCCCTTGGGTGAGACATCAGTGCCTCCCATGGTGCTGCAGAGGGGTCCTCTCAGTCCGGCACCAGTGGCTGGGTTTTGTAGCTGGGGCGCATTTCCCAGCCCTGGCAGTGCACTTTGTCTTTGGCCCTGGCACTAAATCTGCCTCCGCGAGGGTCCATGAGTGGGTTCCTGTGAGGTCCCAACCACTGCTTTCAGAGTGGAAGGGTCTGAGGATGTGCTGGTAAGACGCTGGCGGTCAGACGTGATAGAAGGCGAGATCATGCTCTTCTTCCAGTCCACTTCCGCCCTATTGGGGATGCGGGGGTGGGGGGTGTCTGGTTCGAGCCTTCTCTCCTGGCCACTCACCGAAAGTCCCCATGCTTCCAGTGTTGGTCACATCCGATCACCCCCTTCCTCAGGCCAGAAAGGCTCCGGGTTGGGGTTTGTGAAGTATCGGTCAAATGCCCACTTCTGGCAGGGGTCTTCGCTCCTCCGTCTCTCGAGACACAAGGTGGAAGTACACACACTTCCGGTGCTGGCCAGTCCAGCATGAGCTTCTGGTACAGCACTGGTCATGGGCATAACTCCTCTGCCCTCGCTAGTTCCGGTTGCTTTCGCAGTCACCCCTCTGACAATCGCCCCAGTTTTTGGGGACATCGCTTCCAAGACATGCAGTGGAAGTGCCCCGCCACTTCCTGTGCTGGTTGATGCAGCTTCTTCTCCGGTTTCGTACTGGCCATGAGCTCACCTCCTCTGGCCTCACTAGTTCCGGTTGCACATGCCCCTCTGACTCGCCCCAGTTTTTGCCAGGGCCACACTTCCGGTGGGGGGGGGGGGCATCACTTCTGAGACACAATTTTAAATGGCCCGCCACTTCTGGAACTGGTTGGCGCAGCTCGTCCTCCGGTTGCATGAGCTCATCCCCTCTGGACTCGCTAGTGCCAGTTGTGCTAGCAGTCCCCCCCTCTGCCTGCCCCGGTTTGGTCACCGGGGCACCCACTTCCAGTGGTGTGTGTGTGGGGGGGGGTGTGTTTGTGTGTGGTCGTTCTTCTGCCTTCCGACATGATGCAACGCTCATCCACTTCTGGCATCAGTCTCGCATGTCCTTCCAGTTCCATGCTGGCCATGGTCACGACCCCCTAGCTTTGATAGTTCTGGGTGCCCTGGCGACCACCCCTCCTCTTTTCCCTGGCTTTGGCCATCTACCCCTGTACTTCCGGATGTGCGGGCATCGCTCCTCTGTTAATCCTTGCTCCTCGTGGGTGCGGTGGTGGTGGGGGAAGGGGGGACCTGCAGCAGAAATGGCTGTTCTTCCAGTGCTGGCCTGTCTGGCACACTCTTCCACTTCAAGCTCAGCTTCTGTGGCCCTACTGGTCCCGGTCACACTTGTAATCGTTCCCCCCCCCCCTCCGGTTGTGGCCCTTGTGGCCCACACTGCTGTCCTTGAGTCTGGTCTCTGCCTTCCATGGCAAGATCCAGGCCCTGGTTCTTTTCAGATGGGTTTTCCGCCCTACTACGCTCTGCTGCATTCCTGCACACTGATTGCTGAGTGAAGAGCCACCACTCATTTTTGCTATTCCCTTTTCCATCACAATGGGTTACCCACATGGTTCTCCAACTGGCGCTCCTTTTGGCAGACATAGCCCTTCCCCCTGGTCCTGGCCTTGTGCAGCTGGCTCTGTCCCAGACACGCCTTCCGGCATTCTCAACCTGAATGCGGACCTTTGCCCATCACAGACCTTTGTTTTTTCTGTCCTTGGCTTGGGACATGGTGCACGGGGCAGTCCACCCTGCGCCCCACAGATTGATCGCCTTCCCCAGTTGCTTGCTCGACAGCTGGCATGGGTGATGGATGCACTGGGGGCGTTGGCTCCCCCACCCCCTCGTGGCCGGATTTTCCTCACACTAGGTCCCAGACTTTCTTGCAGCAGGATACTCTGGTTCCTGATCCAGGAGCATGTCTTTCCCCTTTTCCACCACACAGTGGATACAGCACATCTCCCCTGGACTCAACTCCAATGGTGGTCTCCTTGACCCTTCAAGGCATCAGCAGTCCAGCGTTGTCCACCCCTACCCCAGTTCCTCCATCTGCACACCTTGCTCTCATAGCCTCGCATGCTTTTCGTCTTGGTGCGTCAGTCTCCACCCTATTTTCTGGCATCTGCCAGGTGGTAGTCGACCACCATAGTTTTCTGCTGCATACTGGAGGCAATGGGTGTGGTGGTTCTGGGCCAGGATGGTGGATCCCTCCTGGTCTCAGGCGGTGGACCTGGCAAATCACTTAGCCTTTCTAGCCAACAAGTTCCACATTATAATTAATAAGGAACAAATGAGGACCGAGCACTTAAATTATCGAAAGATAACTCCAACAAAGGTACTGACAGCGCTCAAACATAGCCGTATGCAGACGCATGTGCCCAAGGAGCTTACCATACCCAAATACGTAGCAAAGAGAGGGCCGAAAGAAAGGAACTTGGCAGATCCTCTAAAAGATCTGCCATCCCTTTCCTTATAACGGCGCTATTCTTCACACAGCTAACCCTCGGTGCACAACATGTGCATACAGAAAATCCATGTTAATGAAGTCAGCCCGCTCACTAAGCATGTATTGACAACTAGGATTCAAAGACGAACACAACATAGGACAAATACATGAAATCCTCAAGGTGCAAATTATAATTAATAAGGAACAAATGAGGACTGAGCGCTTAAATTATTGAATGATAACTCCAACAAAGGTACTGGCAGCGCTGCCAGTACCTTTGTTGGAGTTAACAAGTTCCACCTTTTTTCTGCTGCTGCTGTGAGATGGCTCGACATCATCTCTACCCTTTGTCAGACTGGGTGTCTATGAGCTTTGCTATGTCACCCTTGTCTCTGATGTCACCCGTGGCATCGCCCTGTTCCAGGACCGCGCTCCATGTTGGCTCCTCCTCCTTGGGGGACCTTGGCCACACTCTGCATGCCTCTGTATGAGCCCCTCGCTCTGGCTTCCCTGCGGGATTTTACTCTTAAGAAGTTTTTTCTCACAATGCTGGCTCCTGGTCAGCGGGCCCTTTCTGGGCCTGCCTTGGATATCAGGACGAAACATGATTACTCCCTTTCCTTGTCCTTCCTACCTGCATCCAGGGTGCAAACCTAACATCTAGGTGACCCATTCCCCTTGGTTTTGGTCGAACCCTTTTCCCATCCAAGTGGCGCATTCTGACCGTCTGATAGAAGACAGAGGGGCACAGTGGGGTGCAGATCGGACCACTCTTTTACGTTTCTATCGCTCCTTGGTTCGTTCCAAACTTGATTATGGTTGCGTTGTTTATGGTTTCGCTCGTCCCACCTACCTTAAACTCCTCGACACTGTCCACCACCACGGCCTCTGGATTTGTCTGGGGGCTTTTCCTACCACCCTGGTGGACAGCCTGTATGCTGAGGCTAGTTGGCCCCCTCTTTCTCTGCGCCGCCTCAGTCTCATGCTCCGGTATGCCACCAGACTGAGGGCGCGTCAGGATAACCCTGCTTATTCCACCATCTTTCAACCTGAGTGTGCTCCTTTGTACGATCTTCGTCCAAAGGAGCCCAAACCTCTTTCTCTCCGCCGCCTTTCTCACCTGTCTGCCTCTGCTCTCCCTCTTCCCCACGTTGCTCCCCTCCCCTCTCTTCCAGATCCTCCCTGGACCCTACCGCCTCTCGACTTCCATCTCGACCTTGCTGCCTTCTCCAAGTCTTCCACCTCTGCTCTCCTGTATCTTCACCACTTCCACGAACTCCTCTCTGACTATTCTGGTTTCTGCCACGTCTTCACTGACGGCTCTAAACTTCCTTCCGCTGGTCGAGTTGCGGCTGTGGCCATCCCCTCTTGCTCCTCTCATCCTCTCACTGCTCGCCTCGCCGATCACAGTTCTGTCTTCTCTGCTGAAATTTCTGCCATTCTTCTGGCCCTTTCTCATGCTCGCCACCCTGGTGAGAAAAATTTTCTGTTCCTGTCCGACTCTCTTTCTGCCCTCCATGCGCTTGCCTCTCACCACCTTGACCATCCTTTTCTGGTCCACATTCATGTTCGTCTCTCTCTCCTCCACTCTCGAAATGTTGATGTCTTCGTCTGGGTCCCCGGCCATGCTGGCATTCCGTGTAACATACGTGTTGACCGGGCTGCTAAGCGGGGTCTTCAAGGCCCCATCACTCTCCCTCCAGTGCCTTCTGTTGACCTCCACCCTTTTATTTCCTCCTACTTACACTGTCTTTGGCAAGCCCACTGGGACACACTGTCTTCCAACAAACTCCACTCTATTCTTCCTTCCCTCTCTGACACTATTTACTGGGCAGAACCTGTGCAGCGAGATGATGTTGTCCTGACGTGCCTCCGTTTAGGTCATACCCACCTCACCCACCTGTACCCATTGTGCAGCATCCCTCACCGTCCAACGTTTTATTTTCTTGCTTACATTTTAGCCATGCCCGTCTGCATCATTTTTCTGCCCCTTTGTTCCCTGCCCTTTTTCGCTCAATTCCTCCTTCTGCGATACTCGCCTTTTTGCATGCCATCGGCTTTTATTCCCGCATGTAAGCTTATTTCTGTGCCATTTTTCCCTCCTTTTGGTTTTACTTTGTGGCCCATTTTCCGTCCTCTTGTGTTCCACCGTGATATAGCCTTAGTCGCTGATGCGGCGTTAAGCCCCAATACTTACTTTTCCTGCAGTCTGGTCGGATTTGAGTCATCTCAAATGCCAGCTTCCCGCTGGGTCCAGTCTGTTTTCACTCACCATGTGGGACATAGGCCATCTCTCTTGCTGCCTCCCAGTCCACTGTACTGGGTGACCTCTTATCTGCTGCATGCTGGAGGTTGGAGGACCCGTTTATAAGTTTTTATCCTCAGGACCTCTCTGGCACTCGATGGGATGGTCGCTATGAGGTGGTGGGGGGGGAGCATGCTGTTATCACCCAGCACCTCAGGTGCGCCTCCTCCTCCTCAACCTGGTAAGTTTTATTTTCTTATCATCCACCTCCATTTTGTGCTAGTCAGCACTCTGGGTCATGGTAGAGTATTGTGACAAGAAAATACAAATTTTTTATCTAAATTTGAGTTTCTTTAGAAATACTTACCATGACCCATCATAGGCCCACCCTCCTCCACGCTGGTCTTTTTTTCAGGCTTGAAAGAGTCAGCTTGAATTGGCCAGCGAGTAGATCGCATGGGGTGATGCACAAGAGTGGAGGGGGCCTTATTAGGGTTTGTGTACAAAATGTTTGTTTGGAAGGTGCGGTTAGGGATCGCTAACTTGTGAATTTACCACTCTGGGTCATGGTCATCGCTAAAGAAACTCAAATTTAGTTAAGAAGTTTGTATATATCTAGCATCTTAATGAAATATAAACTATCTGGTCAGTTTTACTTAATGAAATCATTATTTAGATTTCCATGTAAGCAATTTTAACTGCCAAAGCATCAGCCTAGCATGCTAACAACTCTTGCTTACTGAATTAGAGCTGGAAATGATCAAGATTCAATCTCAGAAGAATAAAAGGCTATTTTAAAAATTTGCGTTTTGTTATATTCTGGCATAAATAATTCAAGGTCTATATGATGATCTTATTTTTGTTTTTAAAGTTAATATAATCACAGAAGGCACTTTTATAATCATTAACATGCCCATAATTTTCACTACAGTAGCAAAATTACCAAACAGTGAGCATCTGCTTGTTAAAAGCATTGCCGTTGCAATAAAACATGCAAACACCAGCTGAAATTATTAAGTGCATTTTTTATTTATGTTTTAGTTTTAGGTATAACGAAACGACTAAATCTAGAGCAGTAGATATACATATAAATTGAGTCATAGGGGCTTCAAAATGGCTTACAAAAAAGTGCTTATACTGAGTTTTGCTGTTTTCCTTGAAACCGCAGACAAACTGCTACTAAACATTGCTTCTATGGTGATAGAAATAGCAAATAATATCATAGCATCCATGTGCATAGAGGAAATTTGGTTCTATCCGAGGAGTACTGCTGGCACATACTAAAAATTGTCAATTAGTGACTGGCAATATGCCTACAACAAACTATACATGTATCTATTTCACAAAGTATTTTGAAATGATGTCAAAACAATTTCTCATTACTTTTCAGTGTTAAAACTGTTTTTATTGTCTGTTTTTGTAGTTTTGTAGTCAGAATTGTCGTCACACTTGAAATCATCAACATGTACTGCCAGTGTCATTTTATCTGCTGGACTGCAATGTAGGACCAGTGGAGGGGTGCTAACTTAAGTACCCTTGTGGCTACTCAGTCACGTTGTAGTGGCCACTGTGAACTTGTTAGTTGAGGGTGGTTATTTTTCATTAGTTTTGCTATGCCTATAAAACCTAGCTCAGGTTACATACCAACATCCAACATCGGAAACTTACTATTTTAAAGCTGTTTTTCACGGTTTGTATGTACTTGTGCAGATTCACTGCATATGGTCAGTCAAAAAGCAAAATATCATTGGTGCCTCATTTGTTATTTTGCTATTTTTATTTCCATTGGCAATATTTGTGTTGGTTTTTTTTAATTGCCCTAAGAAAAATGATTGCAAAGAAAAATAAAGTCTGTATGGCAAGTACAATGTAAGGTGAGTTCTGTCATATAAGGTTGTTTTTTTTGTGCTTCACAAAGATCAGAAAAGTCAAGTACAAAGTATGTGATAGCCAGGACTACCAGACGAGGATAGTAATCCCTTAATGGGTCACATACATAACTTTTAATACCTTATGGAAATAAACCCTTTTATGCCTTAAATGATGTAAAATCACATACAATGTTTATTACTTGACATAGATGTGAATCCTTTCAAGTGTACTGTCTACAAATGGTTAACCCATTCTGTTCACTTTGGAGACATTACACCAATAGGAATTCCTACATTTTCCAACACTTTGGAGAGGGTTTACAGTGTCACTATAGTATTTTGCAATAGGAGAATCATTTTTCTAGTGAGTTCCTTCCCTTAGATCACACAATACACAACTTCTGAACCATGCGATCTTGTTCTGTAGGACTGCCTGCTATGTTGGTGCATTCACTTGGATACATTTTTCAATACAGCCTTTTACACAGAATTCACACTGGATGGATTTCAGATAGGAATAAATAAATAAATATAAAATAAAATGTGGATTTTTAACGCGCGAGAACACATTTCATGCACACTTCACGCGGACGATGGACACAGACACGCTAGTGAAAACAACGAACACACACAGAGGGAGAGATGAACGCACCACTGACCAACAGGTTGGGAAACAGATTGTCCTTCAGTCACAGATGGGTGGAAAAGTATCATAAGAGATGATGAACAGAGAAAGTTGTAAGTTAATGCAGGCAGGCAATCGGGACGTCAGTCAAGGTACTTTCGGAAAAGAAAAGTTTTTAAGTTTCGTTTGAAAGTCTGCAGTGATGGGGAGTGGCGAATGTTGTGGGGAAGTGAATTCCATTGGGTGGATGCCGAGATGGTGAACATG
>SMGT01009375.1:193329-204715 GCA_004794575.1 Lanistes nyassanus
GAACCATCCATGCTTTGACACTGGATATGCAAGTTTGCATGGTCATGATGCTGGCATGTGCATCAGCTGGAGGACAAGAACTGTATAATTGGGTGTCATCTGCATAGGACTGGGTGGAGACCATGTGAGTATGAATGAGTGATAAAAGTGGTTTGATGTATAGGATGAAAAGGATAGGGCCCAGGACAGATCCTTGAGGGACTCCGAGAGACAATGCTGATGGGGGTGACAATTGGTCAACGACAAGTACAGACTGAGTTCTACCAGAGAGGTAGGACTGGAACCACGCCAGCGCCGACCCACAGATACCGTATACATCATGGAGACGATTGAGGAGGATGGTATGGTCGATCGTATCAAACGCTGCGGAAAGATCAAGGAGGGTCAGAAAAGACACTTCACCTCCATCCAGAGCAGACAAAATGTCGACAACTTTAGTCAGAGCTGTTTCCGTGCTATGGAATGGCCGATATGCTGACTGGGAGTGAGAGATAAGGTCGTTTGAGTTGAGGTAGGCGAGAAGTTGATTTAGAACGACCCTTTCAACCACTTTTGAGAGGAAGGGTAGGTTGGAACTGGGCGGTAGTTCTGGGCGGAATCATTTAATTCTTGAATTTTTTTTTTCTAGCCTCCATTGAAATTATCCCTTATAGTTTTTTTCCTACATTTTTATAAGATATATAGAGACCACGGGAAGTCATGGCCTTCTCACATGCAACGAAACCGTCTAGGCACATCAAGTGCATACAGTGACTCAATCTAACACTTACTAGTGAGTACTATTTAACAGTTTTTCAGTAAACTCTTATAATTGCTGCACTTGTGGTAGTTTGCAAGCAGCATTTATTTTAGTCATGCCAAAATCTATGTGTCCCCATGCATTCACAGTGGTATCAGTAGATCATAAACCTACATCAGGAATGTGTGTATGTTGCAGTTTGCTGATGGTATTTGCAAGCCATTTTTGAAAATTTGTCCAGAAGAATATGCACTAAATTATTGTCTATCTGTAAGCCTGTTATCTATTGAGTATTGTAAAGCAGATTCCAGTCTAGGTTATATTAGAGGCTGTCACTTCACCTAATTTCCATTTTGCCCAATCATTTGCCCACTCACTTTCTCTCTCTCTCTCTCTCACAGAGGGTTGTTTGGGTAAGCCATAGGTTAACTCTTTTCTGACTGAAGAACAGACCAAAGACCATGACAACACTTTTGGGCTAGAAAGTCTGAACAAGTCTTCAGAAGTAGTGGATGATCACAAGGGGGAAAAATTGTGAATAACTGAGCTGATCATCTTGTGCAAACTGGTTGACTTGCTGTCCATACATTAAGGTGGGCGAAGCAACTTGTGCTATTGGGTGATGCAACAGTGGCCAAAATGACTAAAGGGAGTAGGCGCAGTGGCTCTTAAGCAAAATAGAAATTGTATGAAATGACCATGCTCCAGTTATATCTGACTATGATGAAGGTCAGTAAGTATAGCTAGATTTTCACATTTGTGTTTATATGGGTGTGCTGACTTAGCATCATTTCCTGTTGAAATTATATAGGTGATGAAGTGGTGGAATGGAATGGAAGATCCCTGCAAGGAGCTACATTTGAAGAAGTCTACGATATCATTTTGGAGTCTAAACAGGAGCCACAAGTGGAGCTCATTGTGCACCGCAGCGTGAAGTGAGTAAAGTCAGATTTTCAGTAGCGTACTGTCTAGAAGTCAGCTCCCCCTTCCTGTCGTGCAGCCTAAATTGCAGTGGTTAAGAGAATGCAATGGTGCTGATAAAACATATATATGATAATTGTAAATTCAAGTGTTGAGGTGTAATAGGTATGCAATGACACAAGTGGTGAAAAGACCAAATTCCTAGTGTGCACCATAAGTTACAAAAGAATTTATGGGCTCAGTCCTGGAGTAAGCACTCACTCACATGAACATCCAGAACCAGACCTAACTAAACAAACACAATGAGGGCACGAAAGAAAATAATACCCAGAATTTTATTAGCAGTGTAATCCCCTCCCAAAAAAGAATGAAAAAATATAAAAATAAAAAATCCATTGACAAGTTTTCCTAACAGAATAAGAGGAAACCAAATAATTTACTACAAGACATCTAACTGATAAACTCATAATCTAGTAGGTAAAAAAAGAAAGAAAAGAGTAAGGAAAGACAACAGTAGAATAAGAAAAGGAGAGTCAGAGAGAAGTGAGACAAAATGGTGGCCCCTCAAACAGAATGTAAAAATTCCATGCTGTAATAGCTATTTCTGCAATTCACCATTTTACTATGTATCTTTCACAACAATACAGTTCCATTATTCCACAGAATCTAAACTGCGTAAAGATTTACCTCTCCAGTCATTTATACAATATCGATCGTTAATCCATTTCATGTAAACAGAATATTTATAAATTATGACCAAGAATCAGTGAACATTTTCCCATTGTTCTCACACATTTTTACTACAGCCCCACATGTTCACAAAAACATTTAATGTGTGCTGAACATAACATAATACAATGCCTAGCAGAACAGATTACACTTTACTATCACTTACACCATTGCGATTAAATACTATGAACAGTTTCACATTAGTACAACTTCAGAACAATTTGAGTCTACTACACACTATTTACAAAGTCTTTTGTTACAGTCTACTTTTGCAATCAGCTCCTAAATTCTCAGACCATCACCAATAAATTGGGCAGAATCCAGATATCTGAGGAGCAGATAAAGCCTGACCCCATGTAGGTACAGTTCAAATTTCTTAATTGCCTACACAATGAACATTCTTTTTCTGTCATAGAGTATCTTTGTTCTGTGGATGTTAACTTTCTGTTGCCGTAGCTTACTGGGAACAGGTTCCCATCCTGTTTCTGATTCAGCACAGCCCCCAATCCCTGTATCAGTGCTGAGCATGTAGGCCTTGGTTGCACTCAAAGCACTGGCTCACTGCATAAGAAAGCCTTACCTGATGCAAAGGCCCTCTCTTATACATCACCCCAGTCCAGTTTATTTGGCTGTCCTTTCTTCAGCAGGTTGGTGAGAGGAGCTGTCACCACGGCAAAGTGGGGCATGTACTCCCTATAGAATGAGTCCAGTCCAAAGAATGAATCAGCTACTGCTTGGTCCTCGGCTGTAGAGCATCCTTAATTTTCCTGAGGTTGTCCTCCTATGTCTTTCATTCCATTATTGAGTTGATGACAAAGTTGACATCAGTGCCAAAGATGTACTCTCTAGGTCTTGCAGTGAGCTGGGACTGTGACAGACAATGCAGCAGTTCTCGCAAGACTTGCAGGTGTTCCTCCCAGGTGCGAGCGTGCACTTAAGTCATCAGAATCATGTATAGCATCTTTCAAGTCTTGCAATATCTTTAGCCCTCTCTTTAAGCCACCTCCTGAGTTCTTCATGCCAAGTGGCATCTGAAGAAACTTGTTTGTTCTGTCTGGAGTTACAAAGGTTGTCTTGTGGATATCCTCTTCTGGAATCACAATTTGTTTGTTGGACGTAACCATGGCAGCATCTCAAACCCATCTGCTCTCCTGTGTACTGATCTTGTTCTACAAAGTCCTTCACAACCACTACTCCACTTCACCCAGTATCTCTTAAGACACTCGCTGTCCTGTTCTTGATTTTACCATCCACCACCAGCATGTCACTGATCTTTGTTATTGTCCTGGTGGTGAACGCACATTCCACCACTGGCACTTCGTGAATGGCAATCTCTGGTAGGTGTCACGGCATCCAATGCTCTGTCTTTACCATCTGTGTTTTCACCCCTTTTCCAAATTGCTATTTGTTTGCTGTCACTGGTTGTTGGCTTGAGGGGTAGCTTTTGGTGTCTGGTTCCTTCTGGAGTGTTGTGGATAGCACTTCAATGTCTAGTAGGCGCCTTAGGACCCCCTGCAGCTTTGTCTCCTGCCTTCACAGGTGAAGCATGTCAGATCTTGCCTTTTAATTAGAAAATGAAATGAAACTTACCTGTAGTTGTAGTTTTATTTGGATTATTTAGAGCATAGTGATGGGAAGGAGCAATCACATGAGATGTTGCACATGCAAAACAAGCCAGTTTTTAGATGCTGTTGACCTCCTAACAATAGGGAAAAGGGGGGGGGGACATGGATCTTTAGAAATATGAGGGGAGGGCATGTAATTGCTCTTTCCCATTACTATACTCAAAATCATCCAAATTAAACTTCAACTACAAGTAACTTTTTAATTTTCTAATTATTTCTTGCATAGCAATTGGTTCATTGGCATCACATGAGGTTTTTGAGGAGGTCAATAGTGGTGACAATTAACAACCACTCAAGAAACAGAATTATGTGTATCCATTTAGGATCATGAAACTGTTATTTATTTGCATATTTGTCAAATACAGATAGGCTGACATTTTTGTATGGAATTATGTTCTTGCAATAGAACTGACTAAAGGTCCCCTCTCTTGACCAGCCTGCTGGTGACAGGATAATGTGAATAGGAACATTTTTGTAAAAAGCTGCAGAACAGCTGGCTACTCTGGTACTGTGTGCAGAGAATTTTGAAATGTCCACTCTTGCTAGTTCAAGCAATGTCTTAATCCACCTCGAAAAATTCTCTCTGGAAATGTTAGCAAAAGATCGGACATAGGAAATGAACAATCGTGTCCCTTCCCTGATGTCCTGAATGCTCTTCAGATATTCTCGGAGGGGACACAGTACACACAACTGTGGGTTTGTGTAACAGTTTAAATCTAGGGGCTTTATGTGTTTCTCTGGTTTTGATTGTTTCACTAGTGAAGAGTACAGGTGAAGATTCTACAGGTGTCATGTGACATTTTAACATTTGGTACAGAAAGGGAATGGAGGGTTTGTCCTCTCTTGACGCAAGTGCCAGAGGTATAGTTAGGTGTGAGGTTTTTGAGGTCTGTTCTTTCAATTACCTCCCAACTACTGAGGAAATCTATTGCTGAATCTACTTCCCATACATCTTGATATGTTGGTAATGATGGTCTGTTCTAAAAAAAAATCCCTTGACTACTCTATATACTGGTGGATGTTTGTTTAGTGAACTTGATCCTTTCAGGTTGAGCTATGCCAAGACCATGCTCCTTGCCAAGTTTATAGTACTATGACTAGCCCTGCACTATATAATTCTGCTTGGAATTTGGCCAAGTCCACATGTGATGGGGATGTAATTTTTAACCTAACTACATACTCCTGCCAACGTTTCAAATGCATGTCATATGCTCTGGAAGTAGAGGGCCGCTGAAAGGTGGGAACATATAGGGTATCATATTTTCCCAAGGAATGGTAAAAGCATCTGTTGCAAAAGAACCTGGATCAGGTCTGTGGGATACAAGACCATATTTCTAATGTCAGCTGATTGACTAGTTCCCATATGCTATATGCATGCTACACTTGTAATATTATTTAGCCTTACCAGGACATGTTTGTTTTTTTAAATTGCCTTGGAAGTATGGTAATGCTAAAAAAGGATCAAGTTCAGATGCCCTGAAGAAAGCCCTTCGCATTCACATTGCCAGCCAGTAAGACTGGCATCTGAAGTAACCATAACATCAGGCTCTCCCACATTTATTGTGTGGGTGATCAATGTAATTAAGCCACCAGTTTAGCTCATCTTTGCTCTTTTGAGACAAAGACATACTCTGGTCAAAATCCCTATGGCAGATTTTAAGTGCTTGAATCTTTTCTGTCTCAAGCTGCCAATAGTGAAGAGCTCCATATTTTACTGCAACAAGGCTGGCAATAATTTTACCAATTGCCTGAGCAACGTCTCTGACCTTTACGGACATTTTGTGTAGAAGATGTGTGCAACTGTCTTTCAGACTTTTACACCTCCCAGGTCACTGAAATCTCAGTGTTTGGGGTGATTTTTACCGATTTTAAAAAAATTGTAAAAAAAACAAAAAAACTATTAAAGTTAAAAGTATCATTCAAACGTTGTTGGAAAGATAAATTTAAGTGGAAAAAGTTTTTTCCTACCTGAAATCCGTCTGTTTCTGATGCTGTGTGGAAGACTGTGTTGAATTATGTAACCAAAGTGAGTGTAAACACAGTCTTGAAAAAGTTCAACTGACACGAAACACTCACCTATTAGAGGATGGAAGCCATCAACAAGCACACAAAGAAATGGTTGTAATCCTGATGAAACTCTGATAAGCACCTGCACTGATTTTTCCTGGAGTCTTCTTGTCATGACACTAGAAATTTCCCTATGCAAACAGCTGGTATGGTTTTGTAATTTGCATGAAGGTCAGAAATGTCCACAAACTCATTGCATGCAGGTAAAAAATGTCTACAAAGTGCCTTGTGCAGGTCAGACTTGCATAGAAGTAGTTACATCATGATCACTCACTGAAGTTCCTTATGAAGTGAAACATAGGGCCTTTGAAACAGACAACATAGGGCCTTTGCAGCAGACCTCTGTCTGTTGCTTTGAGTTTGTAGAAGTATAATATTTACAGGCTGAGGGGTTCTGGGCCCACAACCAACCCCCCCCCCACTCCTCCTTTTCAGCTGGGCTTGGGTGAGATGGAGGGTGAGACAGGACAGTTTCCACAGGTTGTTCAGGTGTTACAGCTGTCTGTAGCACTTGCAATCCATGACACTTGATGGAAAACAGTAAATTAGACTCAAGAAATGTGGAGGTGATGGAGGAGCATCACATGTATTCCAAACACTCAGCTTTTACAGTTGTTTGTAGCACTTGCAATCCCTAAAACTTGGTGGAAAACAGTAAATTAGTCGGGAAATGTGGAGGTGATGGAGGAGCTTGTTCTTTTTCACATCCTAAGTTGACAAAGTAATCCATGGCAGCCCCTGAAATAACACAAACTGAGAGGTGCTTCACAGGAAAAGATGACAGCAGTGTCCCACAGAAAAAACAACAGACACAGTCTTGCATCAGTGCACTGGTTACTTCATGTAGTCTTCCTTGATGTGGTACAGCTCCATGCAAGGGTCCATACAGAGGGACTTCTTACACTGCTTGCACTGAAAACTGGTGCACTGATGTTTGTTCTTCAGCTCTTGGGCACTTGCTCCTGCAGCTTTTGCTCTTGCATAGCAGATGACACAGTTTCTGTGCGGAGCAGGCTCCATGAAGTGCCTTTCTGTTAGTGTGTGCAGCTCATTGGTCAAAGGCCTTGCAGCTCTCATCATCATCTACCAGACAAGATCTCCCACGGAGAGAATAAACTGTAAACTGCTCCATTGGCATCTTACGCTCAACAATCTGCTTTCTGATCTTGTACAGGCAGTGGGCTGCGTCATGGTAAGCGTGAGAAGGTGGAACGCCAGCTTCTTCCACCACTTCAGTGTCTTTCTGTGCAGGGGTGCATAGGAATTCATCTGATCACTGTGATCAACCCCGGCCATGTGCTTATTGTAATCAATGATGGCTGTTGGCTTCTTTGTCTCTATCCTGGTGTTGACAGTGGCCATTTAAGGTCTGTGGATGGTGGTGAGCACAGGAACCTCCCGCTTGTTTTTCCACTTCATGACTACAACATTCTGGTGTCACCTGAAGTCTGCCTCCCCCTTTGCAATAGGCTGGGCCATGAAATCTTTAGGTAGACCAACTGTGTTGGATCTCACTTTGCCCACTAGTCCAGTGTTGTCTTCTGACAGGGTGTGGGCAAGTGCAGGGCAGCAGTAGTAGTTGTCAACATACAAATGTAGCCCAAAGATTTCAGTGGCTGCATCAGGGGAAGAACAACATCATAGGGTCTGTTGCTGACTCCAGGCGGATTGCATATTGTCACATGTCACTCCTAGGGTATCACCTGTCACTCTTAGTTTAGCCTGCTAGCTCCTCCCCTTCTCTTCACACTTAGTTAGGTGAGTGATACGCCATTGGTCATGGCAGCAGCCCTGCTCCACCTAGTCTGACCAGAACCGGTTTAGCCCATTTTAAGGCGTCAGAACGCCTAGTACTTAAGGAGGCAAAAAGACGTGATTAGGGGGAGACACACAGAGAGGACAGGACATGGAGAGAGAGTTAATGTAGGAAGACCAAGAGAAGCGGACACGTGTAGATCCACAGACCTCTACCCCTCGCCATCTTAGCCAGTACGGAAGAGCTTCAGCTAGCAATCACGCGATTACACTGGGCTGTATTTCGCCAACAAGTCTACACATATGACCTCGAGGTTGTACACATAGCCAGATGAACTCTCACACAGCTCATATAGCTTCATCCCCCACTTGATGGGCTTGTCTTTCATGTAGACACGGAAGGCCACTCTTCCACGCCAGGGACACAAAGCCTCATCAATGGAGATGTGCTGCTCAGGGATGTACACAGTCTTGAAGTGCTGCAGTGTACAAAATAACAACTTAGTAAATTTATTGAACTGCTTCTGTTTAAGGTGAATTTTGATAATATCTTCATCATGTACATGTGATAAGCATAGTGCTAGACAATAGATATGAAATGGAGCAGGATAGAAGGATGTGTCTCACAGTCTATTGTATTTTTCTATATGAATAACAAACTTAAAAATAAAAAAGATAAAAGCCTGTGATGTACACCAAGTAAAAGAAAAACAGGTGACTGCCGCTTGGAGTAAAATCTATCTTAAATTTAAAACAAGGGAACTGGACCAAGCTAAGACATGACAAAGACAAAGACAATCTACATGTTTCGGGGCAGACAGCCTATGCGCCACATCTACTGAAGCTAAGTCTTTTTCTTCTGTTTTCGTTGTTGTCGTTTTTTCGTCGTTTTTGTGTCGTCCTGATGAAGGGGTAGTGCCCCGAAACATGTAGATTGTCTTTGTCTTTGTCATGTCTTAGCTTGGTCCAGTTCCCTTGTTTTAAATTTACACCAAGTAACAAAATAAAGATAACACATGATTGAAGTGGTCAAGTAGTGGCCTCCACACCACGCACCACTTCTCGCCCACCCCCTCAGCTCTACTTCCTCACGTACCTCTTCTGCCAACCTGCCTCCTTCACCGTCACTTATGCCACAGTCTGCCAAGAAGTCCACCTCTGCTCGCACTCTGGGGTCAGGAGCGCCCGCTGGCCAGCCCTCTGCTTCTCTCTGCCTCATCCTCACACAGTCGCTTTTCGGCTCTTGCCAACAACAGGATGGAGGTTAGGCCTGTCCGAAAGACGCGTCCCGGGCCCCTAAGGGGCAGGCGCAACGTGATCTTTTGGAGGACATGGAGATGAGGGATACTGCCCCCTCCTCCACTCCATCCTCTCTTGTCCACCCTCATCGCCGGTCTAGCCTAACTCGTTAACTCTTTGACCCTGATGGGTTCGGCTAACTTGCGGCGACCTAAATGACCAGCGAGTCCGCGCTGCCGGCAGACTTTCGGCGAATTTAAAAATTTGCAGCGACGCATTTAACGGTATAAGGGAAGTAAACTTTGTATCATTGTAAAGCTCTATCATCGGTTGTTTCCCCTGCACTGTCTAAATGAGTTTTGGAAACAGTTTTGGCTTGCCAAACGAGGTTTAGTGTACCGGCTGGCCAGGTCTACTTCCCTCGTTAACAATGGCTACACGTGTTTCGTTTGTTGTGTGTGCAAAAAGTGACTACATTTGGCACCAAATAGTAAGTAGTAGTTAATATTTTCAACTAAAAGTATTGTTTCCATTGTGATGCCGAAGAATAGATCTTTCTAAATATGTAAAATATATTACTGTGAGTGTGGTAGTTTTTAAGCGGTTTTTTTTTAAAACGTGTAAATCTATGTGCCTCTAAGTAGGTCTTAGCCCTGCGGGTCCAAAGAGTTAACGTCCTCCATCATCCAAGGGATCCATGAGGACATTCGCTGTCTTATCTCTTCTCTCAACCCTGCCGTTCTTCTCTCAACCCTGCCTGCTCCGCTTCCTTTTCGTGTGGTCCTCTCCATGTTCTTCGTCATGCTTCTTCTGCTGACACCGGCTCTGGCGGTGTCGCCCTCCTCCATCCTCACCTTCTTTACAGCCCCATTTCTCTCACCTTTTCTTTGCAGGCGGTAGCTGCTAGAGTCACGTTGCATAAAACCATCTCTATTTGCTGTCTCTACCTTCCTCCATCTGCTCGGGTTTCCCCGTCACAAGTTGGATGATTTGCTAGACCAACTCCCCCCTCCTGTTCTTTTGGGTGATTTCAATGGATATTACCCCTGTGGGGTGGTGTTTCCAGCGATGCCAGGATGCTTCCGCCATTGATCGTTCTGTCTGTTCTCCCTCTCTTTCTCTTGACTTTTCTTGGCACATCACCGGGGACTTGTGTGGCAGTGACCACTTCCCCATAGCTCTGTCAGCTGACCTTTCTGCAGACCCTGGGCAAGCTGGTCACTGGAATCATTCCAAGGCTGATTGGTCACTGTTTCACTCTCTTTGTCTCTCCCAGCTGATTTTCACCATCTGCTTTTAATCTCGACTCCCAGGTGGCCTCTTCCTCTCACTACTCTCCTTTCTTTCAGCGCCTCCAACGTGTCAGCGAATCTACTCCTAGTAACTTTTCTTCTTCTGACTCTGAATCTTACAATCTCCCCTTTTCTCTCTCTGAACTAAAACAAGCTCTCTGTCAGTGTTCCTCTTCCGCCCCTGGTCCTGACACAATCCACTATCACTTTCTCACCCATCTCCCTGAAGAATCTCTGTCCCTTCTCCTCCACATCTTTAACAATGTTTGGATCTCAGGGGACTTTCCCTCCATGTGGAGGGAGGCCCTCGTGGTCCCCATTTCCAAACCTAGTTGGGATCCCTCTGATCCCAACAACTATCGTCCTATCTCTCTCACTAGCTTTCTGTGTAAAACTATGGACCGCATTGAAAGCTATTTACCAGTCGGTGTTAGCTAGCGTTAGAGACAAAGGAGACGTGTCCGAATATTTCCCGTGCCCTATGGGAGTCAAACAAGGTTGCCTTCTAAGTCCCATGATCTTTTCCTTCCTTATTAATGAGCTTGCTCTAGAAATATCTGAATGCGGTAGGCATGGTGTTCAACTTGTCCCCGGTGCCATTTAACTTTTTCTATTGCTTTTTGCTGATGATGTCGTTTTACTCTCCACGACCCCTGTTGGCCTACAGAATCAGCTGAACTGCCTGAATAAAGAGGTGGACAGACTTGCACTAGAAGTAAACCTCAGTAAAACCAATGTCATGGTCTTTAGAAAAGGTGGGCACCTCTCAGTGAACGAGAAATGGGCCTATGGAGGGGAGACAATTCATGTTACAAATTTCTATAAGTATCTAGGCATGGTGTTCACTACAAAACTAAGCCTAACTCAGGCAGTCCTAGACTTCTGTAAGAAAGGCAGGATAGGACTGGCTGAAATTATGAAAACTATGCGTAAATTACATTGTTCTGACTTAAGTGTATTTCTAAAACTTTTCGACTCGCAGATTAAACCTGTTCTGACCTACGCAGCAGAAATCTGGG
>SMGT01009375.1:205378-224010 GCA_004794575.1 Lanistes nyassanus
CTTACTTCTACAATCTAACAATACTAGAGAAATAGTTAATCTAGCTAAATTTCTCCACTTAGCACTAGACAGAAGACAGAGCTCATCGTGAAGACGAAAGCTTTTTCATCCAGTTGATCGCGAATGGCCTGCCGTACAACCAGCATATATACAGGTTATTATCATGACTGTCTCAAGGCATTGGTGTACGAATCACGTAACTTGTTCGGTCAATCTATTGACCACATCTAAAGTTTGCTTCGATTGTGAAGATGAATGGATGCGTTTGAATGGGAAGTAGAATGGATGCGTATGCAATATAGTTATGTAATTTCTTTTTATCTCCCCCTTGTTAAAGGACAATGATCTTATGACAATAAAGAATCGAAATCTCTCTGAACTAAAACAAGCTCTCCGTCAGTGTTCCTCTTCCGCCCCTGATCCTGACACAGTCCACTATCAGTTTCTCACCCATCTCCCTGAAGAATCTCTTTCCCTTCTGGAGAAGGCCTTTGACATGATCTGGAAGCATGGCATCCTGGTGGACCTTCACCACCTAAAGGCAGTGGCATCTAATAATCACACGGTTAGCCATGTGAAGACTAGGGTCGTTTAAAAGAAAGGGGCGGCAGATCTTTTTTGAAGATCTGCCATGCTCCTTACTTTCGACTCTCTCTTTGGTACGTGTTTGGGTACGGTAAGCTCCCTTGGTTGCATACGTCAGCATACGGGTGTGTCTAGCGCTGCCAGTACCTTGTTGGGATTATCGCAGTGGCATCTTCCACAGTAAAGCTCCGTTGTGCAGCTGCAGCGGAGGTGCACGTAGAAGGCAGACCTGTGGCTCACCCTCCACTGTGCCCCTCAGTCTTCTGCCTGCTGCTCCTGCCTTGGGCCTTCGTGGTCAAAACTTTCTAAGTCCCATGGCCAAGCACGCATAGCCCTGTGGGCTGTGCGTAAGCCCGAGCAAGCTTCTTCCATCTGTGTCTTTCTCTCTCTTCTTCCTTTCTTGTTATCTTTCCCTCAGACCTCGAGTTCCTCTTTTTATTTCTCCCTACTCCAACGCCCTCTACATCACATGGTCTATTCTCGTAAACAGCATTATGTGGATATTCACTCATGAACTGTTGACAGGCATCGTGAGTTTCCAAGTCCACCGACCAGACATTACTATTGTATTTGTGATCAGTTGTCGCCATGCTGTCACCTGATGTCAGTGACTCTTGGACCAGGGAGGTTGGTTAACCCCCCTCCCCACTACATGTCATTCCCTGAGAGAGCACGAAATTTCCTTCCTTGAACTGAGCAGGCTAGCCTCGAGTGCATGAATCACCCACTGGTTTCCAACTATCATTTTGTTACAGATGACTTTGCTTTGTGTGTCCGTGGCAGGTATCTTCCCTGCCTGGAGCGTCAGCTGCAGCTCTGTGTCAGTAGCGTTCAACGTTAGGTCTCTTCCCTTGGTTTTAACTTTTCCACTGCCAAGTTTGTTTGCATGCATTTTTGTAAACTCCATGGCCACTTTCCAGAGCCCACCATTCGTATTGATGGTTCAGCGCTCCAGGTGGTCCCCGAGGTAAAATATTTAGGGGTCATTTTTGACCGCACACTTTCCTTTTTACCCCACATCCCGTCCCTTCGTGCGTCGTGCCTGAAGGCACTGGATGTGTTGTTGGGTGCACCCAGTGGGGTGCAGATTGGACCACCCTTTTACGTTTCTATCTCTCCTTGGTTCGTTCCAAACATGATAACGGTTGCATTGTTTATGGTTCGCTTTTCCCACCTACCTTAAACTTCTCGACACCGCCCACCACCATGTCCCCCAGATTTGTCTGGGAGCTTTTCATACCACCCCGGTGGACAGCCTGTATGGTGAGGTTGGCCAGCCCCCTCTTTCTCTGCGCCGCCTCAGTCTTATGCTGCGTTATGTCACCAAACTGAAGGCGCGTCGAGATAACCCTGCTTATTCTACTGTCTCGCCTCGCCGATCACAGTTCTGTCTTCTCTGCTGAAATTCCTGCCATTCTTCTGGCCCTCTCTGATGCTTGCCACTCTGGTGAGAAAAACTTCTGATCCTGTCTCTCTTTCTGCCCTCCGTGTGCTTGCCTCTCACCGTCTTGACAATCCTTTCCTGGTCCACATCCATGCTCTTCTCTCTCTCCTCCACTCTCAGAATCTTGATGTCTTCGCCTGGGTCCCCGGCCATGCTGGCATTCCGGGCAACATGGATGTTGACTGGGCTGCTAAGCAGGCTCTTCAAGCCCCCATCAGTCTCTCTCAAGTGCCTTCTGTTGACCTCCACCCTTTTATTTCCTCCTACATCCACTCTCTTTGGCAAGCCCACTGGTACACTCTGTCTTCCAACAAACTCCACTCTATTCTTCCTTCCCTCTCTGACTCTGTTTGCTGTGCAGAACCTGTGCGGCGAGATGTTACCCTGATGCGCATCCATTTGGGTCACACCCACCTCACCCACTCCTTCCTGCTCCGTTCCAAGACTCCGCCCACCTGTGACCATTGTGCAACATCCCTCACCCTCCAACATGTTTTATTTTCTTGCTTATGTTTTAGCCGTGTCCGTCAGCATCATTTTTCAGCCCCCTCCTTCCCTGCCCCTTTTCGCTCAATTCCTCCTTCTGCCCAAGCACTTAGGTTGATGGCCCAGTTGCTGCACTGCCACTTGCATAGCTCAGCATGATGCTTAAACTTTTGTAGATAGCTGTCCACACTGTCTTTTCCCAAAAATGCAGGCAACCTTGGTCTTTTGCTGACTAGGTAGTTTCCTCATGCTGTGGCGTAGGCACCTCATATTTAAGCCATTTCAAGCTCATGTGCCCATTTTTTTCTCTTTATTTTCTTTTTGAAATTTAACTCATGCTGTAATGCTCTATTTTCTTGCTTCCATTGTTCTTTCCCTTTCTCCCATTGTTCTTTCTCAGACCGTCTTGGTGGTCAAGTGGTTAAGGCATCTGCTTCCAAGGCAGGAGGTCGGTGGTTTGCATCACAGCTGAGTCATATCTAAGACTAAAAAATTGGCAATGTAGTAGCTGCCCTGCCAGGCGCCTGGCACTGTAGGGAACAGTACTAGGACTGGTTGGCCCGGTGTCAGTATAATGTGACTGGGTGAGACTGACGCCCGTGTTGCGACAGCAGTCCCACGTGTGGCAGCACATAAACTTTAAGCAAACCATCCTGATATGCACATATATAGTTTGCGGCTGGACGTTAAGCAACAAACAACCCCCATTGTTCTTTCTCTTTCTCTCTCTCCCTCATTGCTCTCTCTTCGCCTACTTACTCTGTTACTCTTTCTCTCTCAGCTCCATAAAATTTTTTTAATTCTCCAGTTAGACCCAGCTCCTTACCTAGTTAAACAAGGTAAGGAGCTGGGTCTAACTGGCAGACCCATCGTGCAGAGTAATTAGCAACAGTTCACAGCTTCTCTTTATAACGATGATGTACTTACACTCTTGTGTAATTTCACAGTCCTTCCATAAGACAGTGTTGTCCTCACACCACTGACTCTTGGCATTGCACAAACAGCCAAGACAACGTCGCCGAAATTCTTATAGGCATTGAGTCACCATTGACCAGTGATGATTGAAGTTGTAGATCTCAAACAAAGCCCTCAGATGTTATGATATGCACTAATGCACAAACAGTGGTCACGTGCTGCTGATCACCTTAATGTACGACAGAGGTGTGTATTTCACAGGGTGCATATGTGTGGGGTTTTCCCATACACACACACACACCCGAAAAGATAACCTCGTTATTGTCAGACACCAGCATGTAGCTCTCGGTACTAGTTCAGAAATGATATAGTGTTCTCTATCATCCAAGTTTAGTGACAACAACAGTCTCACGGTGAATTATTGTTTATTTAGCTTTGAATCCTCCACAAACCAAACTGTAAATCTCTACACATCAGCATGATGGCTACGTCTACACTCAAATTTTTCTACTCTGCAGTCCTCGACTGCACTTGTGATCATGGGTGAACCTTTAAGTCCTGACTCGCACTCTTCCCAATCTCCCCTATATATACAAAAGCTGCATGAACATCCTAGCATTAGAAAGTTCTTGAGCATCTAGAATTTTTCTTTGTACATGTACAGAAACACTAAGGTGCATATGGCTACATAACCCTTGATCACCCTGAGAAGAGTATGGAACAGTTATGTCAGCTGCCACATCAAGGCCACTATTGTAAGAACTCAACTGCATCAGCCTTCTCCATCATGTGAGAAGATCCTAGTCATGATGTAAAACAATAGTGCCAGTGCATAGGCTGCTTACACAGACAATTTTAATTTATAACACACCCTTAATCCAGAGGATTCTAGACAGTACGCCATGTTCTTTTGTGCTTGTAATGTTTGGTTTTATACTTTTCACCATCTGTAAATGTTTGCTAGCCACAGTAGTGTGTTCTCTTTTGTTATAAGGTTGGTGTGTTGCTGCTAAAATATTTCTTGAGTATTTCCCTGTGAGATTATTTTTAACGTTTTCTGCACTTTTATATAACACATGCAGTATTCACAAAAGACAGTGTTTCTAGGAATGACCTGGTTACCTATTTGGGTCATGTGTATTCATGTGTTTGTACATGTGTGTGTGTGTGTGTGATACATGTATATATATATATATTTCTTAGATTTTATTCTTTCTTCAGTGAAGACCTCAGCACACAAGCGAAAGTATTGAAAAGTGTTCAGATTTTACAAGTTACTTAATCTAAACAGAGCAAAGTAACCAGTAAATATAATACGATTAAGTAGACTACCAAAGATCCATACACACAATTTAATTATTAAATACCATACTGTAGATGCACATGCCAAATCTCTATACAGTAAAACCTTTCATGTAAGACTTTGAAAAAGCACCCCAAATCAGGTGGTATATTGGAGGGGTCTTATAAGGGTTGTACTGAACTATTAGTACTGAATTATTAGTACTGTATGCATGTATACATGTACCGTGATGGATGAGGTGAGAAATAATCATATTTAGCCAACTGCAACATGTGCTTTGGAACTTTTATTTACCACTGCATGTTAAAATAGTTTTTCACATCTCAATTACTGTAATATATAAACGTAATTTTATCACACCTACTTTATCTCATCATCCCTAGTTTCATCCCATCACACATCATTAACTCAACAGACCTGTCCCATAAACGATATTGCGGAAGAAATTTGCTACTGTGGGTATCGTATGGGATGGAGACTTTTTACACATCTTTAAAGAGAGTGTACACTCAAACCTAACAACCCTTTTATACTGCACTAACACATGGGAAATGACAAGAAAACGTCATTATCTGAGGTAAACTTTCAGTATGACGTTTATTTATGCACAAAAAAGTGCAAAAAGATAACTCTGTGAACATGTATCTGGAAAACATGGCATTGGTTATGTCCCCTCCCCGTATGACGTCAACAGGGTATCTTCACTTCTGTTATGTGAGAAACTGGCGGTGTTCGAGTAGAGAGATCAAAATGGGAAAAATATGCGGGACAAACACCAGTAAAAATGACAATAAAATTTCAGTCACAAGTCTTTACAGGAGCTTAAAAAAGTCATTTTTTGCGTACTATGCATCAATACTTATAAAAGTGCATTCTCTAAAACCTTTTATTTAGTCCTAAAACCGTAGCTTTTGATGGCTGTTCGTGGCTGTTCTTAGCTATTCGTGCATCTCGACAGGCAAGGATACGATGACATTTCAAACACATAACTTCAAAAGCTCCATACATCTGTGATTTTTTCGGGTATATTATGCATCAGAAACTTATAAAAGTATATTTTGATAATAGCTTATCCTTTCTCGCACGTGCTATACCGATCGAATTGTGGCTATTCCGTATTCGGGGTTTGAAATAGAATGATACATGGCAGAAGAGCAAATCTGTAAAATGTGCGTACTCAAGTGTCGATTTTTGGCATATTGTGCATCAAATAATCCAGAAAGTGCATTCTGATGTTCGATATACCTTTAAAACCTTTTATTTAGGCCTAAAACCATGATCTTTCATGGCTGTTTGGTATTTCTAATGAGCAGACGATAACACTACTGACACAAACCTTTAAAATGTACGTACTCAAGTGTAGATTTTTGGCATATTATACATAAAATAATTCAAAAAATGCATTCTGATGTTCAATATACCTTTAAAACCTTTTATTTAGGCCTAAAACCATGGATTTCGGTGGCTGTTCGGTATTTCGTATACACGGCAGACGAGCAGACGATAACTGTACGTACTGGCACAAATTTGTAAAATGTACTCTACTTAAGTGTCGATTTTGGGCATATTTTGCATCAAACAATTCAGAAAGTGCATTCTGATGTTCGATATACCTTTAAAACCTTTTATTTAGGCCTAAAACCATGGATTTCGGTGGCTGTTCCTGGCTGTTTGGTATTTTGTATACACGGGAGACGAGCAGACGATGACTGTACTGGCACAAATTTGTAAAATGTATGTACTCTACTCAAGTGTTGATTTTTGGCATATTTTGCATCAAACAATTCAGAAAGTGCATTCTGATGCTTGATATACCTTTACAACCTTTTACTTCAACCTAAAACCATGGATTTCGGTGGCTGTTCGGTATTTCGTAAGCACGGCAGACGAGCAGACGATGACTGTACTGACACAAATCTGTAAAAGGTACGTACACAAACAACCTTTTACTTCGACCTAAAACAATGGATTTCTATGGCTGTTCGGTATTTCGTGTACACGGCAGACGAGCAGACGATAACTGTACTGACACAAATTTGTAAAATGTACGTACACAAATAATGTCGACTTTTGGCATATTATGCATCAAATAATTCAGAAAGTGCATTCTGATGCTTGATATACCTTTAAAACCTTTTATTTAGACCTAAAACCATGGATTTCGGTGACTGTTCGTGGCTGTTCCAGTGTTCGGTATTACACGGCGGACGAGCAGACGATAACTGTACTGACACAAATATTTAAAATGTACCTACTCAAGTGTCAATTTTTGGCATATTATGCATCAGATAATTCAGAAAGTGCATTCTGATGTTTGATATACTTTTAAAACCTTTTATTTAGACCGTGGCTGTTTGTGGCTGTGCGGGGGTTTTGTATGACCGTGGCATGCCGTCTTTGTTGTTACCCTGGTGATGTCATGAGCCTCGATTCGGCTGTTCCGGGTTTTTTAGGTCAGTCTCCTCAATGCAGAACTTTCGATTAAAATAATGACTGATCAGTCGATCTTCTGGTAAAATGACTAGTGCCACGCGATTCCCCAGATTTGATTCTATTTAGGCATACAAAGTTGCCATGGAGAGTTTACCCTCACTTTAAACCAAAAGGGGTTTGTCGAAAAGGGATGTAACTGGTGTTTTCTTATAGGGGAATCATTTTTTTCTATCGAGTTCCCTCCCTTTGACCACACAATACAAAACTGTGATCTCGAAATTTTGTTTGGTAGTTTGCGAGACGATCGCAGTGCCATTTTGCTGTATTCACGGAGATACCTTTTACAACACAGTGTTTTACACAGAATTCACACTAGATGGATTTCAGTTAGGAATCATTTTATAGGTTTTTTTTCTTTCAGCCTGCATTGGAATTATGTTTTTAACGGTGATAGATTTTTCCTACATTGTTTATAAGATACATAGAGACCACAGAGGAAGTCATGGTGGAAAAACTGCGTAGGCATGTACGGTGCATACAGTGACTACATCTAGCACCAGATAGTAAGCACTATTTAACGTTTTTTCAGTACAATTCTATAATTATTTTGATGCTCAAAAATTTATCTTTCAAAATACGTAGATTACTGCATTTGTGGTAGTTTTCAAGCAGCATTTATTTCAATCATGCCAAAATCTGTGTCCTCCTGCGACTGCAGCGGTAGCAACAGTCTAAAAACCTACAGGGGGATTGAGTTAAAACTTTCTTTCTGGTGTTGCCAATTAAAGAAATTTAAAATTTATAATATAATAATTAATGAAGTTGTGAACAGCGTTTCACTGATATCTCTGTTGTCTAAACCTATCTACTCTAGTCTTAAATTTGCCTTCAAATCCAAACCCTTACTTAACTAACATCACATTAACCCCTCTTTTTCTGTCTCTGTCTCTGATATGATCGGAAAAAGAGAACCGATGCCCGATTCCCACAGGCCAGCCTTTAATTATTTCATGTGTATAGGGCGCTGGCCTGCAGTAATTGCGTACAGTATGGTTTCTCTGTTCTGATTATACCTACTCTAGTCTGTTGTGATTGTGTGTAAGTTGGTCTGTTGTGATCATACATATGCTGGTCTGTTCTAATTGTACGTAAGTGATATCCAATCCCTGCAGGCTAAAGGCCTACACATGAAAGATGTTTAGTCTGGACACCTGCAGCTAATTTACTTTTCGCTAGGCTAGAAAATGTGAATGAGACTTAACCATACTGTGTCTGCCTGACCTTGCAGTTATTGAATGTGGTGAATCAGCCCAGACAAACGCTTAAACATAGAATATGACTTTCAAGAATGAATTACAACAAAATCTGTGATATAAACCATTTGTCCTACTGTGAAGTTGTATATTGTGCAAAACTGGTCACTTCCATCAGTCTGTTAGGTATATAGTCATGAATGGATGTCGGGTGCAATATTTATCGCTGACTTACCTTTATTGCTTCTTAGTTAGGAGCACTTTCAATCTCTTTCTAGATTTAAAACAGTTCTTTTGCGCTTCTCAGTAGATTTTGTGTCAACATTTCGCATTTCTTTGTGAACATCTTTGCAAAAAGAAGTCTGCTAACCTTTTTCCACTCGACCAGGGAAAGTGGTATACTGCACAAAACCAGCCTCTTTCATCAGTCAGTGATCAGGTTAAGGAGGAGTTCATTTATAATAGTAAATGGTCTCAGTCAGAAATTTTAGGGTCATATGCTGGAGGAAGTTGTTTATGGGAAGACCTTATATAGGAGGTTTTACTGTATAACCATTTCTGTATACTTCTGTACACAGGTTAGTTGCATAAAGACATGCATAGACTTAAGTCCAGACCCTATTAAGTTTATGCAGGTTTGCGAGGATTTGTTCTTTACCTCAGCAGTATGCAGTAAAAACCTTTATCTCCAGTATCTGGGAATTTTTAGCTACACTGTAAACTGTGTGGGGCAAGAACCTGAGATTTTATTAATATCTAGTGATCGTTACTAATAGTGCTTGACACAGAAACTTCTGCCATTATTTTTTAAAGTTCATGGCTTTGATTAGTTTGTCGTGTTTCAGTTCTGATGCTGTACAGGTTCTTTTTCTGCCTTAATCGTAATGGGGCTATAAAAATAATTATAAACTGTCTCTTTCACTTGCATTGGAATGATTGTCAGCATTTCAACCAGTTTCAATTCCTTTGAATTTAAAAAAAATGAAACATATCCAGTTTGTTTAACTTAAGTAATAATTAAAAACTCAGTGAACATGAAACACTGTACGTAAGCATTATAAGTTCCTACTACTAAATGCGAAAGTAAACGTTATACTTTAACACACACACACATACACCAAGTTCTGGTATCTGAACAATGGCACGAAAAGTACTAGAATCTGATTGGTTTTTGCAAATGGATACCAAAAGTAACAAAAAGGGCTCATTTTTAATTTAACTAAAGGGAAGTCACTGTAGAAAGAATCAGTTTCTTCCCATAGACAACTAAATGTTTCTGTTCTATTTATTCATCAAATTTGTCATTGTAATTGGTAAAATCAGCAAAAATACATTTTCTGATGGGCATTACATCTTACAAAAGTACTTTTGGTTCAGGCAATGAACATTCAGCACAGATTCGCTTCTTTTCTCCCCAGCTACACAAGAGATTCAACTCGGGGAGAAACAGCACAAAAGACAGAATTTATTTCATATAATTAACAACACTAAACCTATATTTTTTCCTGAACCCCAACACAACATACTATATCAAATTTACCCACCCTCTCGAAAAAAACAAGTTGTGCTGACAGTTTAAACAGGGCATAGCACAATACTGATATGAAAGAGGTGAGGAGATAAAAATATAAAATGAAGAGAAAAGTAGAAAAGGGAAGATGAAAAAGTGGCCTGAAAATGATACCAAAACCTTGTAACAACATAAGCCATGATGACGATATAATAAAATAGTGAAACCTTACAATTGTACCAAATACTGCACATTATCACCACCTGGATACATCATAGGTCGTAGAACATTACATGCTACAGCAACCTGAATCCATCACAGACCGCAAAACACTTCATGGTATCACAACCTGAATACATAGATCACGAACAGTGTGACTTGAAACCAAATCAAATCCTGTGGAGGAAACGAACGAGAAAGGACAAGTGAATTTGAGCTGTCATGCCGTTTTCTTTCCCTCACTACCTGTGCTGTGTGTGTGTGTGTGTGTGCATCACTGGTACTTAAATTCAGACTTTCACTATCAGCCGATTACCGATTACCATACAATTTCAATCCATACAGTTATTGTGTCCTCACAGGTGTATACATTTCTGACTGATCTTTTATTACACGTGACAATAGAGAGTTAATTTATCATCATGGGACTACTTTTCTTCCTCCCCCAGCTATACCCTGGCATGTTTCCCCTAGAGCAAAACTTCTCTAAGGGAGAGGACAAAAGTGGTTTACAAATATTTTCCATGACTTGATTTAGGGAGAGATTAGTCAGCTATGCATCCTACAACATTGACACCATATCTGTATTATTATTTTTGGTGTGTCCATCCATGGACTCATCCATCCAGGTTTATTATGTCTACTATGGACTGCTGGATTCCCAAAAAGTCTTGCTAGGCTCCAGAGGTAGCTCACAAATGATAAAATGGAAGAAAAGTGTATTATTATATCTCTGTCGCCAGTCAACTTTGGAACCTACCCAGTATGAACTAGAGTTATGGAAAATGGTGACATTTGAGGTGAACTTTTATCATATAGTGCTTTTACTAGAAGTATATACTTCTATAATGGTTTTAAACTGTCCAAGTTTCTGCATCAACAGTTCGCTAGTCCTAAAGCAACCAAACACAGGATACATATTACTGTGTTTCACAAGTGTGAAAGCTTGTCTTCTGATCTGGAAAAAAGATAGAATTCCACCCATGCGGATTGTGATCTGGATAAATAATCCTTGGTATATACATGGAATGTTGCTTTCAACAATCACATTTTTTATTTAAACAAAACAGAATAAACAGAGGTGTGTGAAAGTGGGTTTTGAAAATGTTCTTAACTTCTGCTGCCGCTTAAAATTAAGGAATAAATTGCAGTTTAAAAAAAAGCTTTTGAAAAATGTTGCTTGTGATTAACTTAAGCATTTTGCATGGCATTATCCATTTGAGACAAATACTACATCATTGTGCACATGACATTAACATTTAATACTTTGATATTCATAACTTTTTTGTCAGTCAACGTGTTACTTCAAAAATCATTTCACAAATAATGAATGCCTGCCTTTATCCAAACAAAATTCACTCGAGTTAATTCACCTTTGGTTTCTTCATATGATGAAAACAGGCGACCGTTGCTTCACAGTCTGTTTCTTTGAATGTCCTCAGGTTTCAAAGGTAAGGAAGTGCATTTGAAATGCGTCAATCATTGTGTTTATGATACTTTCAAAAAATGCTGAAAAGTTTCAGTAAACTAGTTTGTAGTGTATGTTGTCTGGATCAGTGGTACAATCAACTAAAGTCTTAACTGATCTCCTGAATGAGGGAATAACTTTTGTCTAAAATGATTTGTGTCAGTTGTGTTATGTTCGGTGGGGTTACTGTCAAATTGGTAACACGACTGACAGGAAAGTAACACCATTCATGTTTCTGTTGTGATTTTAAACATCGTTTAAATTTGGAAATCCATATGTCTGTCTTGAACACGTTGTTTCAGCTAGTTCTACAGCAACACCCTTTGAGCTGATAGAAAGGACTGCTTGTACAGAGACTGCAAGAAATGCAGAGGAAACTTTACATGTTATTGGGGCAGATTCAACACAAGACGTTTTTGGAAGCTGTGATGAACAATCAGAACAGAAAGAACTTTCAAAAATTGCATTAAAATATTTTACTGCAACAGAGAAAGAAGATGTGCATGGATCATTAGGAGACCCGTGGAACACTTTTTGGGAATTGTGCTGTCCTTTTAACATTGCAATTGAGTACAAGAACCAAGACAATTTGCAGCCAACCAAGAGTGTTGTGCAAGCTGGTTTCTCTTAACACCATGGGGGGGGGGGATGCATAAAAAAGTACCATCCACTCTTTTGGGGGAGGGGGGTCTTGTGTTCACTTCACCTTGCACACAGGCTGCTAACACAGTGCTGGAAAAAGAAACCCAAGTTTTTAACTCTTTCCTTCATGATCCTTCAGCTATATAGGCTTTTTTACAACTCACCTTGACAGAAACAAAACCAAAATACCCTGTTGTTAAGAAAACTCACTTTTTTAGTGATTGCCAACCCACCTTATACAAAGAAAAGGTGAATGTAAATTTTGTTCTCCACACAGATTTTCTGGGAACAGCTTTCATATGGAAAGGGAATATGTTTGTGCATCTGAACTAGGCAAGGAAATTGCAGGTGCAATGGCTGGCACACTGAAGAGGCCAACTGATTGAATTGCTTTGGAGAGCTGGAACAGTGCAGACTTTATCTGAGTTGTGTCACCATGAGCATCTATAAAGCTGTACAGTGCTCTGGGAGATTGACACCAAAGCTGAGATCCACATTTGACAAGAACAGTACATACTGGGAACTACGAAACTCCATTAAGTACTTGCTTTTTCACCTGAAAACCTTTAGAAGAGAGATGTCAGCTCCATATGCATTGTTGAAATGGTTCATGAAGATGATCTGCTTGGCTAATTTTGCTACCTGAGGTTCATATTACAAATCTAAGGAATGCAAACACAAGCTGAAGTTTGGATGATAAATACAGAGAAAGTCTCAGAAATCAAAAACTGAAGAAACGTGGACATTCTGCAGGATCACATCCACAGAGCTGTTCACCCATATGATTTCACCATATTTTGGACACAGGTTTTGCCAAAATTCCATCAATACAACATACTTATATAAAATGGAACCAGAATAAACCAAGATAATTTTTTCTTCTACTTTGTGTCCAATACAATATAGTGGTGAAAATCATATCATTTTGTGGTCTGTTTCCCAATGAATGCACTCTCATTATGTCACTTCTGGAGCTACTAAGTTTTTGAAAGTTTCAGTATGCAGTGTAATAAAGAAGTGATGTGATCTTTCTTGTAAACTGTTATCCTGCAGTGTTATTCTTCAGTGGTGAGATTAAGACTCTCAGGAATAGTCAATATTGGTGACTAGATAAACTGAGCATGTTGTGGTCAACATCCATGGTCAAACATGCTATAATGTGAATAGACAGAACTAAACAATGTTGTGGTGAAGTTCTAAACCAGACCTGGTGTGGATCTAGTGTAGTCAGTTTTTGGTGAGCATGAACTGGAAGGGGATGCAGCTTCCCACAATCTTTGCCATCCTAGTCTGTCTTCTGCGTTCCATAGCAGAGCTGGGATGCCAGGTGCTGTCCATTTGTTGATGTTGTCAAATAAGCATTTTCTTTGCTTCCTCCTTGTCCTTCTTTCCAATGTGCCTTGCAAGTTGATCTTAGCAAATTTATTATGACACTGTATGGCCATACCATGCCAGCTTCGTTTTCCTGAGGGTGGTGAGGAGACATTCCTGGGGACCAGCCAGTCTACTTTGTTGTGTGGACATATACATTTGTTTTGTGTTCTGTTCAGGCCCAGTATGCAAGAAAACCTAACAGCTGATTAATTCGCATAATACTGGATATTCTAGAATAAGCTCCTTGAATTTCCCGTGCACAAAAATCAAATAGCTTATTCTTCCCTCATTATTCAGTCATCCCAGAAGTGAATAGCTTATTCGAAGTTTGTCAGTATTTTCAGAGACAGAAAAAAATCCTTCATCATATTTGATTATTTAGACATATATCAGAAATATATACAGTGTATTTCAAAGATCTGACATTTTAGCCATTGTAGATGAAGTTAATGCTGGCATAGAAATAGTGAATCGGCATGGAGCTTACCACAACTGCTAACAGTCAAGGTCTCGCTAGCTGCTGACATGCAGTCTGCTATTTTGCTCCAAGTTAAGGTTTTTGTTTTAAAAATGATTTTCAGGGTGCCTGCACCCAACAATGCAGGTCCCTCGACTGCCAGTTGTTCAACCAGAATCTCAACCTCACTACTAGTTGTGCTGGGTAAGTTTGGTTTGTTGGTTCTTTTTTTGCCAGGTCAATGATTACAGAGAAGAATTGGAATGCTGACCATAACATATGCGCACTCAAGGAGAATTCCTGCTATCTCAAAATAACCTGTTTGCATCTTGCATATACCGAATTTTATTCCGGTATAAGAAAGGATTAAATTGGTATCCCCGAATAGTGACTATTCAAGGATAAATTTAGTACAATTTACATGCATATAGGGCCAGGAGATTTCAAGAAGCTGAATGATTGAAAACAATTTTGAGCATGATTTTGTTGGAGGCCACTGATCAGGCTTATTATCCTGTAGTTTAGCATTTGTGGTTATTACTCTTTGGTCTCAAATGCTTTGATCTTGTTTTCTAGTTCAGCCCTCAGTGTCCAGTTTTCATGGACACACAGCAGCATTGCAATGACAAGGTTTTGTGGAGCTTGGTCTTGGTGGGGAAACTGATGTTGCCCTTCCCCTATATTTTGCTGAGATTTGAAAGAGCTGCTGTGAAAAGGGCTAGTCTAATCTTGACTTCTGTAATCAATCTTCTGTCTCTAGTCTGGGTAGAGCCAAAATATTGAAAGTTTCCAAGTCTTCGAATTTGTCTTATTCATAGTGATGTCTGTGTGGGTGTTTCTTGTGTTGTTGACTTTCACTGGGCTTTTCTCATAGCTCATCATTCCATAAACTGATTCTGCAAGCCTGTCTCAGTTCCTGCAGTTCTTGGCTGCTGCCACCCAGGTCAATGTCTTTAACAAAACGCAAGTTGGAGATAACACTTCTTACTACATGTACTGAGATGATACATATGTGTTTAAAGAGGCTATCATGCATTATCTTTTCAAGGAAGGGGTTGAAGAAGATGGGGGATGGCATGTGTATGCATTGGGGCTTAATGCCGTGTCAGCGACTAGGGCTATATCACGGCGGTACACAAGAGGTAAAACGGCGGTAAGGAAACGGAGGGTAAGGGAGAGAGGACGGAGAGTGGGTCAGTCAGTAAAACCAAAAGGAGGAAAAAATGGCACAGAAGTAAGCTTAAATGCGGGAATAAAAACCGATGGCACATAAAAAGTTGAGTATCGCAGAAGGAGGAATTGACCGAAAAGGGGCAGGGAACGAAGGGGCAGAAAAGTGACACAGACACGGCTAAAATGTGAGCAAGAAAATAAAACGTGTTGGACGGTGAGGGGTGTTGCACAATGGGTACAGGTGGGCGGAGGTTCGGATCGGAGCAGGAAGGAGTGGGTGAGGTGGGTGTGACCCAAACGGGGGCGCCTCAGGACAACATCATCTCGCTGCACAGGTTCTGCATAGTAAATAGAGTCAGAGAGGGAAGGAAGAATAGAGTGAAGTTTGTTGGAAGACAGTGTGTCCCAGTGGGCTTGCCAAAGAGTGGATGTAGGAGGAAATAAAAGGGTGGAGGTCAACAGACGGCACTGGAGAGAGAGTGATGGGGCCCTGAAGAGCCCGCTTAGCAGCCCAGTCAACACGCATATTGCCTGGAATGCCAGCAAGGCCGGGGACCCAGACAAAGACGACATCGACATTTCGAGAGTGGAGGAGACAGAGATGAACATGAATGTGGACCAGGAAAGGATGGTTAAGGCGGTGAGAGGCAAGCGCATGGAGGGCAGAAAGAGAGTCGGATAGGATCAGAAAATTTTTCTCACCAGAGTGGCGAGCATGCGAAAGTGCCAGAAGAATGGCAGAAATTTCAGCAGACAGAACTGTGATCGGCGAGGCGAGCAGTGAGAGCATGAGAGGAGCAAGAGGGGATGGCCGCAGCCGCAACTCGACCAGCGGAAGGAAATTTCGACCCATCGGTGAAGACGCGGCAGAAACCAGAAGATAAAGGAGAGCAGAGGTGGAAGACTTTGAGAAGGCGGCAAGGTCAGAGAGGCGGCAGGGTCCAGGGATGAACTGGAAGAGAGGGGAGGGGAGCAACGTGGGGAAGAGGGAGAGCAGAGGCAGAAAGGTGAGAAAGAAGGCGAAGAGAAAGAGGTCTGGGCTCCTTTGGACGAAGATCGTACAAAGGAGCACGCTCAGGTTGAAAGATGGTGGAATAAGCAGGGTTATCCCAGCGCGCGCCCTCAGTCTGGTGGCATACCGGAGCATGAGACTGAGGCAGCGCAGAGAAAGAGGGGGCTCGCCAGCCTCAGCATACAGGCTGTCCACCGGGGTGGTACGAAAAGCCCCCAGACAAATCCGGAGGCCGTGGTGGTGGACAGTGTCGAGGAGTTTAAGGTAGGTGGGATGAGCGGGACCATAAACAATGCAACCATAATCAAGTTTGGAACGAACCAAGGAGCGATCTAAATGTAAAAGGGTGGTCCGATCCGCACCCCACTGGGTGCGCCCAACAACACGTAAAACATCCAGCGCCTTCAGGCATGATGCACGAAGGGACCGGATGTGGGGTAAAAAGAAAAGTTTGCGTTGAACCGTAAAAATTTGACCTCGGGGACCATCTGGAGCGCCGAACCATCAATACAAATGGTGAGCTCCGGAAAGTGGCCACGGAGTTTGCAAAAATGCACACAGACAGACTTGGCAGCGGAAAAGTTAAAACCGTTGGAGGAAACCCAACGTTGAACACTGTTTACACAGAGCTGCAGGTGACGCTCCAGGCAGGGAAGATACCTACCACGGACACAAAGCAAAGTCATCAACATATAAAGAGACGCCAGCTGCAGAAGGAACAAATTTTAAAATGCCATCGACCTTGATGCAAAAAAGGGTAGAGGACAGAATGCTGCCTTGGGGAACACCCATGTCCTGAGGGTAAAAAGCAGACAAACTAGTACCAATACAAACTAAAAATTGGCGATTAGCTAAAAATATGCTGAATAAAAATGGGTAGACGGCCGCGAAAACCAAAGTGGTGAAGATCCATCAGGATTCCATGCTTCCAGGTCGTGTCGAAGGCCTTCTCCAGATCGAAGAAGACCCCCAACACGTGTTCTTTTCTGACGAAAGGCATCCCGGATGAACGCTTCAAAACGAACAAAGTGGTCGACGGTGCTCCGGCCCCACCGAAAACCACACTGCAGTGAGGAGAGCAAACCCTCGGACTCAAGGGTCCAGACCAGGCGAGCATTGACCATGGGCTCCATAGTTTTACACAGACAGCTAGTGAGAGAGATAGGACGATAGTTGTTGGGATCAGAGTGATCCCGACCAGGTTTGGGAATGGGGACCACGAGGGCCTCCCTCCACATGGAGGGAAAGTCCCCTGAGATCCAAACATTGTTAAAGATGTGGAGGAGAAGGGACAGAGATTCTTCAGGGAGATGGGTGAGAAACTGATAGTGGATAGTGTTAAAGATGTGGAGGAGAAGAGAAAGAGATTTTTCAGGGAGATGAGTGAGAAACTGATAGTGGATAGTGTCAGGACCAGGGGTGGAAGAGGAACATTGACGGAGAGCTTGTTTTAGTTCAGAGAGAGAAAAGGGGAGATTGTAAGATTCAGAGTCAGAAGAAGAAAAGTTACAAGGAGTAGATTCGCTGACACGTTGGAGGCACTCAAATGGAGAGTAGTGAGAGGAAGAGGAATTGAGCGAAGGTGCATACAAGACGATTAGCGATTTTGCACTGGTCTGTAAAGGTGGCATCGCCATCGCGGAGGTGGCCAACGGAACTGGAGGAACGTTTCCCAGAAAGGCGACGAATTGCTGCCCAGACCATGGAAGAAGGGGTATGGACAGAGAGAGAGAGAGGAGACGAAACTCTGCCATGCTTGCCTGCGTTGGTGTTTAAAAACAAACCGAGCACGAGCCCGGAGGCGTTTAAAAGAAAGCACATTATCAGCAGTGGGACAGTGGAAAGCACGACATTGTGCTCTCTTCCACTCCCGCTGCGCGGCCCGACATTCCTCCGTGAACCAGGGCACATGAGGGCCGCGGCGACCCTTCCCAATGGTAGGAACGGCACATCTTGCAACTTGAAGTAAAACTTGGGTAAAAAGGTGGACAGGTGATCCCCGGCCACCTGGGAATCAAGGTTAAAATCAGACTGTAAAGTCAGCCGGGAGAGACAAGGAGTGAAACAGTGACCAATCAGCCTTGGAAAGATTCCAGTGACCCGCTGGTCCGGGGTCTGCAGAAAGTTCGGCCGACAGAGCGAGGGGGAAGTGGTCACTGCCACTGCCACTGCCACACAAGTCCCCAGTGACGCACCAACAAAAGTCAAGAGAAAGAGAGGGAGGATAGACCGAAAGACAATGGCGGAAGTATACCCACTGTGAGCCTGACAGAAAGTGGGACTGCCATCATTGAAAATGCAAAGATCCCTCTCAGCAAAAAATGAAGCGAGAAGGGCCCCCCCCCCCCCCCCCCCCCC
>SMGT01009375.1:224024-242226 GCA_004794575.1 Lanistes nyassanus
CCCCCCCCCCCCGGATGTCGCCGGAAACACCACCCCACAGGGGATGATGTCCAGTGAAATCACCCAAAAGAAGAACAGGAGGGGGGAGTTGGTCTAGCAAATCATCCAACTCATGACGGGAAACCCGAGCTGACGGAGGAAGGTAGAGACAGCAAATAGAGATGGTTTCATGCAGCGTGACTCTAGCAGCCACTGCCTGCAAAGAAGAGGTGAGAGAAATGGGACTGTAAAGAAGGCTAGGATGGAGGAGGAGTGCAACACCGCCAGAGCCAGTGTCAGCAGAAAAAGCATGATGAAGAACACGGAAAGGACCACACAAAAAGGAAGCCGCAGGGTTGAGGGAAGAGATAAGACAGCAGAGGTCCTCATAGTTAGCTCAAATTCCCCGACAGTTCCATTGGATGATGGAGGACATGTTAGGCTGCAATCTTCTAGGAAAGCTAGGGCATTGCACGACCAGCCGATTGATTGGTGTGGGCCACACCAACCTCCCGTCTAGGAGAAGTCCGGGTCAGAGGGGTGTGTTGGTATGATGAACAGCACCCATCAGGGACCTCAACCCCCAGGATCCCATTCTCCCCCACCACGGGTCGCCCTGCACGGCAAACGCAGGGGGTCTAAAGAAGACCGCAGAGAAAGAAGAACCGCGGAGAGAAGATGTATGGTAGAGAAAGAAGAAAGAACAGGCCAGGCAGACAGAAAGACACCAAAGAAAAAACTGCAGAAAGCAGGGAGAGATTGGGGTGGAAAAGAAGAAAGGGAAAGGACCAGAGAGGCAGAAAAAGGAAAGCCAAAGAGAAAGGGGTGGGCCAGCTTAGCCACCCAGGCAGAGAAAGGCTGGGTGCTCACCCCCGGCACGTGAAGCGGGGACTGGGGGATGGCAAGCAAACTTGCCATACCCATACTGTGGGTGCCTGCTTGGTTGTTAAGAGTTATGACACTGTCAAGTTTTTAGAGAGTGCTTCATTAACTTAAACTAGGCATTCTTTAATTTTTAACAACTGCAGTACAAGCTAAAGGCCGTTTTTTTTTTACTCTGTTAAAGACACTTTGTGGTAAACTCTGTTCAAGGTCTTCTTAAAGCTGATGAAGTTGTGGAACAGGTCTTTCTGATGGTTGAGATGTTTTTTATTAACTCAGGGACCCGCAGGGCTAAGATACCCCAGAGGCCGCATAGATTTACACGTTTTAAGAAAGATACCACTTAAAAACTACCACACTCCCAGTAATATATTTTACATATATTTAGAAAGATCTATTCCTCTGCATCACAACAGAAACAATACTTTTAGTTAAAAGTATTAAATACTACTTACTATTTGGTCCCAAATATAGTCACTTTTCGCACACACAAGAAACGAAACGCGTGTAGTCATTGTAAACGATGGAAGTAGACCTGGCCAGCCGGTACACTTAACCACGTTTGGCAAGCCGAAACTGTTTCCAAAACTCATTTAGACAAAGCAGGGGAAACAACCAATGATAGAGCGTTACAATGATACACAGTTTTTACTTCCCTTATACCGTTAAATGCGTCGCGCAGATTTTTAAGTCGCCGCAATTTTGCTAGCTGTGCTGACGCAAGGGTCGGCAGGCTCGCTGCAATTTAGCCGAACCCAATGGGGTCAAAGAGTTAATGAGTCAGCAGTTGAAGATTTGTTGTATTGTGGTCCTGCCTGATCTGAAGCCAGCTTGTTCCTCTGCCAGGAGTTATTCTGCCTGGACATTTAGTCTACTGAAAATGATTTTGAGCATGATGTTACTGGGGGTGGCTGATGAGGCTTATTGTTCTGTAGTTTTGGGGAGTGATATGATAGGTTCGATTATCTCTGCTAGGATTTTGTCTTTCCAAGGTACCTAAAACTGAAAACTTGAGAAAATATGCTCCCTTGGTGGAACGAAACATACTATGAAAGCAAACACATCTGAAAAGACTATAAGCAAGGCCGATAAAAGTTTCTGCACACATTATGGTTACTGGTGTGCCTCAACTGGAAGAATATTTGGGAAAATAAGCACTTACATGAGAAAAAAGCTAAATGCTGTCAGGTGTCCACCAGTTCTGTGTGAATCCTGTGATGTGGGAAGTTGTCAGTGATGTGGTTAAGAAATAATGGATTCTTGGTTCCAGCTCAAAGTTTTCCACTGTCGATTAGTCTTCAGTGTTGTATGTGTGAACCTTTTCCAGACAAAGGTGTTTACTACATGCATCAATATTTGTTGCAAACAAATGGAAACTTGACTGTCAGTTGTTACTCATTCCTGTTACCAGAATCAAATTTGTTACTGATACTTTTTGAGTTCTTGTATGAAGAAAATATCATTCATGCTTTATGTGCTGTTAAACATTTGAAAGTATGTAAACAAAAATGTGGTTTTTTTTTATCATTTTATTTGTTCTTGTATGAGAGGACCAGGAGTATGAGCATCAGTATGGTGGGGTTTTGGGGGTGAGGGTAATGTGACATCCAGTGTGTTACTTTGTCAGTCCTATGATGACCATTTCAAAACAAGTTATTCAAAATTTAACATCACAGATTGCAATCCCTTATTGAAAATGGCTTTGTAAGCATTGTTACAAAATCTTTAGTTTGCCATTTTGATTCATTAAAGTCTTATACTTTTTATGGCAAAACTTATTTGGGATATGGGTAATAATTATTTTACTTGCAAACTATCAGTTTATAATAGCTATAACCAGAAATTACTTATTTGTTGCAATTAATGCACATCAAACCAGTTTTGACAAAAATATCGTTTCTTAAAAATTAATTCTATCAAACAAAAATGACTAATGTTCATTACCAGTTTTCATTACCAATTTTCAATGTTTCACTGGCCCATTTTTTTTAAAGCCATGTGCCAGATGCTGATGCTTGGAAGTAAAATGCAGCTCATTTAAAGACGGCATCACTTTTGTATGACTATTTTTTGTATTTAGAAGTTTCACCAAAATAAGTTGAAAATAATTCATCTTTTGCTATACATAACAGTAGAAATCTGTGTATTTTACAATGTCTACATCTTAGTACTTTTAAAGGTGTTCACTATAGTACCCCAATCAGTATTGGAAGTAAGAGCTCTGTTTCTTTTCAACACATGCACAAACTGATTTTTAGGAAAATAAAAATCAGGAAAAAAATGTCATGAAAAAATGAAGGAGAAAGTCTGGAAAATGAGGCAAATGGAAACAACCTGCTTTTCTGACTTTCTACCCAATGATCTGCATGGGAATCCCATGTCGTATGATAATTTTGTAATTTAAGAAGTACACGGTGAAGAAGACTGCTATTGCAAGAAGATGTGGGAGAACATCAAAAAAGTGAGACAACTCATAAGACAAAAACGACAGAACACATCAGGTCACAGACCCTTCGAATTCGGTGAAATTTAAATGAAATTTAAAAGTGACATAATGACAGAAAGGGATGACATAACTTTCTCACTTCTACATTTTAGCCAATTGTCTCAATGCTGCACTGTCAGCTCATCCACTCGACATATGCATGTACACATGCGTATATACACACATACACTCACATTGTAAAGTTCATAAATCACACAGGAGGAAAGTTTCTGAAGGCATGCTTGATCAAATGGCTCGGCACTCTTAAACATGATGGACTTAACCTCCTGTGTGATTTAGGAACTTTGTGTGTGTGTGTGCACGCATGCGTGTATGTGTGTGTGTGTGCATGCGTGTGTGTGCACTGTTGGTGGAGCATTCGTCTTCAGAAGCTGTATTTATGATGCGTTGGTTAGGGAACTGACGGTTGACATTCAGCTGTTGGTTGAGGTGACTGCTAATTCATGAGAGACTAACGACCTCCCGTCAGCTAACCCACAGATATTTTTGAATGTTTCAGGATAGCCCATCACTATGCATGCTTTCCAAGCCACATTGTTTACTTCCCACTTTAAAAAAATGTTAAGCATTACTTTTTTAATTGAAAATGTTAAATGTCTTTAATTGCCAACACCAGAAAGAAAGAGATATAGTTTTAATGATTTGTGGCAGGATGAAACTAGATATGATGGCATGAATTAGGTGCTAAAACTACAAGTACGTGAACATAGATTACAGTAATTGAGATGCAAAAAAGTTGTTTTATGTAATTCAGTGATAAAACACAATTTCTAAACACATATATTTTGGCACCTGGCTGCCATGAATAACCTATGTGTTAATTTTAACCCCATCCATCGCAATACATCTATATGTCATATTAAGTGTTCAGCATGACCAGTCCACTCTTATAAGACCCCTTCTTTATAAGACCTGATTTCAACTGCTTTTTTAGTCTTACACAGGAGGTTTACTGTATCTCTGGGAGAACATGTAAAATACAACCTTCAAACTTTCAGGCAATTTGAAAATATAGCCATGCAATGATAAATCATTTTCAGACAACTATAACAAAGAATATCATGGTCTTTGTGCCTCAGGATGGGTTTTGAGAATATATGCAAGTATAGATATTTGTCAGAGCTTCTAACAAAGGTTTATATTGTAACTTGACCAACATGAAGAACAACAGGCCAAAAATTGGTGACTTTATACAGTTTAATGGACTGATGTCATAACAGTGACCTGCAGCTCAAACCTCCCTCCACAAATCTTTCTGCCCAATAGCCCCTGTCCCTTCTCTGTCCTCAGTTTTATTCCTGCCCCTCATCTCTATGTTTTCATCTAGCAAATCCACTTCAGCCTTGCCCTGGTCTGTCAGACTGCATCTTCCCCCTTCCATTTCTTTTGTGGCTGCAGGCCATGTGTTTCCTGATATCTGTTATCCGTTGACTCCCATCCTAACTCTCCACAGCTGTCATTGTGCCTGGTGACATCACTGGCTCTTTCTACATAATCCTCCCCACCTGTCAAATCTGACCACGAGGCGGGAGGTCGGGGGTTCGCATCCCGGCCGAGTCATACCTAAGACTTAAAAATTGGCAATCTAGTAGCTGCCCTGCCAGACGCCTGGCACTAGAGGGAACAGTACTAGGACTGGTTGGCCCGGTGTCAGTATAATGTGACTGGGTGGGACTGAGGCCCGTGTTGCGCCATCAGTCCCACGTGTGGCAGCACGTAAACTTTGTCTAAGCAACACCGTCCTGATATGCACATAGTTTGCGGCTGGACGTTAAGCAACAAACCAAACCAAAACCTGTCAAATCTGTCATGACCATTTCCTCCCTTTCTCTCTCTCACTCCCTCCCTAAAGCTTAGACCATCCACTAACTGCACTAACTCTTAAAGTCACTTAAGTACTAGACTAGTCACTGAACTGAATATGTAATCTCACAGGTATTCTTAATCACCTGTTATATTGGTGCACTCATGACAGCAGATAGGATCCTGGTTGTACCAAACTAGACTCAATCAAATTATCCAGCTCTGAGTCCCTGAATTTTTGTCCAAGCACATAGAAAGCACATGTTTGTGTGAAATTTGCCAAGTCAAAGAGCAAGATGTTCTCAGAAAATATTAGTTCAATGAATTTCTTGAGCCTTTGCATACAGCCTGGTCTATCACAACCAACCAGCTAAACCTTGTCTGCCATCTTGATGCTTTGATGAACTGTGTTAATGTCAGTAAGGTTGGCATCACTGATAAGGGAATAGCCAATTCTGCTGATGGGCATCTCAGAAAGAGCACTGAAAACATATTGAACCCTGACCAACCTGGCAAGATCTGAACTTAATTTGCAGATGATGTATGCAAGTCAAGTGAAAATGAAATATCTGACTTTGATGTGTTTCATTCTGATGTCCTGACTTGAGCACCCATCTGTGGCAGTTTCCTTTTGCCTGTAAATGATGTCTGGCTCTGGGGGTGATAGACTTCTGTCATAAGTCCAACTTGTGTCTGACGTAAATATGTACTTCTGGTTTAAAGGCACTCTGGATGATAATTCCTATGGTGCAATGTGTTGTTCAACTGACCTTATGAGGAAGTATGACATGTCATTGTTCACTATAATCAAGAACAGAAAAGATTGAATGGACAGATTTTTAGACGTCAAGGAAGAAGATGCAAAAGGGAGGTTCTGCAACTGATAAAAGCCAAGAAGCCCTCTACATGTGGTTCAAACAAGCATTCATAATGAGAATTCCTGTTTTTGGACCTCTGCTTTTGATACAAGCAGAACAGATTTTGAGCCCTCACAGGGCTGGTTGTACTGATTCAAGAAGAGGAAAGAGATTTATCAGAAAACAGTGCGCAGAGTGCATCTGTGATGCCAAGAATCAGTAGATACAGTAGATCTGTAATGCCAAGCATCAGTAGAGACAGTAGAGAGTGTGCTAACAACTTGCACTGTGGAGCGCAAGCATCAAGCAGACAATGCTCATGGCTTTTTTCTTTTTTTTTTAAGATACTCTGTCACATGACTAAGACGATTCCTGTTTGTTCAGCATTGGGGTGCCCAGTTCACCTGCTTCGAGTGGTTGTCATGTCTAAAGATCATTTTATTCCTTATTTATTCTTTAGCTTTTAACTGTAACTGTACAAGAACAGTGAGCAGTGCATGCGCTGTGCATTTGAATGGATGTAGCAAATTGATTGATGCAAACACCAGTGAGTTTTGATTAATTTTAACTTTATATTCTCTCAGCAGGAGATGTGTTTGCCATGAGATAATTTTGCCTGTCCTCAACATCTCATGATAAGTGGGTTCCACTGTATAGTTAACTTTAGAGACCCTTGTATAAGCTAATAAACAGTTTTAAGATGTCATTGCTGTCAGATCTGTTTAATCTGTCATTTTTAGCTTGGTTCAGTTCCTCTGTTGTCACCTTTTTAAAAAAATGCAGCTTGCTTTATGGCATAAAACGATTTTGACAAATTATGTTTCCGAACATACTACACCTTGCCAAGACAAGCTGGTCTCTATTTTTTATCTTTCTGGTCCATAAATCCATTTCAGCTGCTTCCCACAGATAATACACAGTTTGTGAAACAGATTTTATTCTTTCTCACAGCACAGACAGCATTTAATGGGTGAAGTGATCTGCATGGAAATAGATCTTTACTTTCCATGTTGTCCTTATTGTCAGCTTGGGATTTATGCTCTTTGGCTGGATTTATTGATTTTTTCATAGTAGACTTTGTTGACTACTTGTAGTGCATATGGTACAATAGTACAAGTATTGTTTTTGTATCACCATTGTTGCATATTATTTATTTCTAAGAACAAATTTTAATTATACTTTAGTAAGCTTGTTGACTCCAGTGGATATGTTTTTAGGGTTCCCAAAAATGACTGCTAGGACTGAGAAGGTAATTTAGCCACACATTCACATAATGAAAACGGATGCTGAAAACAGAGCCAAAATTGTTTAACATAAAAACTCTTGGAACATTGCATAATCCAGTGAACCAGACATGCACAATGAAGGCATAGTGTCATCAATGTCTAGAGACAGGTTTGATGAAATAATGGGATTGACAATAACAAACTTGATGTAAAGGACAAACAACTTAAGTCAGGCCACTAGTAGCTATGATAAATCAGAGATGTCTTACACATTTCAATAATGTAATTAACTCAATCGTGACGGAGAATCCTACCTAGAGTAGGTCCCGGGGGGCCGGGGCATTTTTAGCCTTTTTTCAAAAATTCATAAAAAAATCCCCCCAAACAATAAAAACATTATTTAAAATTGCTAACTAACTACAATAAATAAAGAAAACTCATTTCTTACCGTGTTTCTTGGACCTTGTTCCATAATTTTGTAAATCCTTTGATGGAAACACAACTGAAGTTGAAGAAATCAGAAAGTCCTCGCCATTCAGTCTCAGTGTCTGTTCGGTACTCTTCAGTACACGTGCTCGCTCGTTTTTCTCTTCCTAATCACTTTCTTAGGTCTTTAAGGCACAAATACTCTTGTCTTCATCCACTTTATCACAGTAAATTGGCGAAACAATGTCATTTTCCTCTTTAGCGTGTAATTTGAAGTGCAAATCTAGCATTTCTCAAGTGACAGACCACATGTGGACCCCCCCTTCAAATTATTGCCGGAAACGGATCTGATTGACAGTTTAAAAAACAGAAAAGGGAAGCAACTCGTGAAGAAATGATTCAGCTTTCGATTGTAAGAGTTCTTTCCCTTAAAAGATTAGCAGATGAAATTTTAAAAATCATAATTCGAACGGACTTAATCTGGCCCGTAAGGCGGAAACGTAGTGCCAATGGAGCGGGCTGTCGGTTATTCGCACGGTGTCAAAGAGTTAAGCAAAAACACCTGAACTTTGATGAAAGCATGATGTCATATTATGGTGGACATGGAGCAGAGCAAATCATCAGAGGAAAACCAGTCAGGTTTGGATACTAGATGTTGGTGTTGGCAACACTGTGTTCAGTTTTAGTCATACCAGGAAGCCACGGGAAGACAGCCAGTGGTAGACTACCCAGGCCTTGGAGTGGGTGGAGCTGTGGTTGTGGAATTTGCTACCACCAAGACCAAAAGTCTAGCCTCATTCTCGTTGGGTGGAATAGCCACAATGTTGTCAACATTGTTTCTAACACCACTGCAGTCAGCTACTTTGTAGTCACAGGGAGCAAGCATGTGAAGATTCCTCACTCTTTCTCATCATCCACGACAACAAAACCTTTGGGCAGTATTGATACGATGGATCTTTCAAGATGGCATCTTGCAATACAACATGCATGCTTCCACTAGGATTTCAGTGCAGGCAAGCATGTAAAAGCAGCCTCTTCTAAGATCACATTCTACAACTAGCGTTTCTTAATTATATGCTATCTTTGGAGATTAAACAAAATTAATATGTGAGATAAAAAGAAATATTCAAGCTAATGTTTTCCAAATATCCTGACATCAGCAATAGTATCTCATTTAAGTACTAGAGATGGGTACTGCAAGGATGTACCAGTGTGTAATTTGGTATTTCACTGGTATATATACTGGCCTTATAGGCAAGGAGGTTTTCTTTGAAGCAAAAACTTTTGTCAGCTATGCATATTCAACGCTGTACACATTACCGCATGTTTGCATACATGCGTGTATGTGTAAATGACTAAGTGGAAGAGGTGGTGGGGGGGGGGTTGAGTGAGTGGAAACCAAAGCTAACACCAAAAACCTGACAAAAGCAAACAAGTGAACACAACTGGCAACAGTACACATTGCTGGTGAAGTGAAAATAGCAGGCATGAAAAAAAGTCATGGAAACTACTCTAAAGATTCTCACCCAGTCTGTCAGTTTTGCATGTCTGTATCACCCTGCGCCCAGATCAGAAAATAAACTCACCATATCCATGTTTTTCTCAGACTTTAACCAACTTCTCAACTTTACTTCTCCATAGTAAAGTTCTGTTTTCTGGCGATCTTAACATCCATTTTGATAAACCTGATCCTCCCAACACCAATTATCATGGTCACACCCTTGAATGGATTATCTCACATGACTACTTCAGCGTGGATGACTTTATTCTCGCTACCGACATATCCTCTTCCCTGCTGTACGACCACTCTGCTGTTCTTTTTTTCCTTGATCTTCTCCAGCCTCTTGTTGCAAGAGTACAATCACTAAGTACAGTATTAAAGGTATCAATATTGTTGACTTTGTTGCAGTACACCTCCTTGCTGAATTCACTCCAGATCCTGCTGCACATTTCAACTCTATACTTTAATTTCTTGACAGTCATGTTCCTGTTACAGTGTGTTTCCTTCTTGACCGTCCGCCAGCTCCTTGGCTCACACCTGAGATTATCTATGCTAAGCGTGCACACTGCCAAATAGAGTGCTAATTTGAACCTTCAGTTTGTGGAGGGTGAGGAACATACCTCCACCATTTTACATGTGTTTTAACTGATGTTGTGAGGTCTGCGATCTCTTCTAATGGAAGAAGTCAGTGTGGGCCTCATGTCCCTTGGTTTAAAGAAGAGTGCCATGATGTGCAATTGGAAACAAGAAAGGCCAGCTGCGTCACCAAGGCCAACATCCTGGCTTTTAAATGTTGCTGGGCACAGTGTTTTTAAACGGGAGCGCAAACAGGTTTGGCAGTGTTTTGTATCCTGTCTGCCCATGTCCCATCCTCCATGATATGGGCAGCTATCTGTTTTGATTTCAGGAAAGCACTGATCCAGTTCCACTTGCCACCTCAGCCACAGGGATGCAGTCCTGATTTACCGGTGTGACACTGCTAAACCCCTAGGTCAAAAACTTCTTTTCACTGTCTCTCCTTCTCAAGATCTGTATCAGAATCTGGACTACTGGGAAATTTCCTTTCATGTGGAAGGAAGCCTTAATGCTCCCTATTCCAAAACCTGGTAAGGATCCCTCTGATCCTAAAAACTATCAGCCATCTCTCTCTCCCCAGTTGTCTCTGCAAAACTTTGCACTATAAGGTAAATACCCGACTGGTCTGGACACTAAAATCCCAGGGTTTGCTATGCTCTCTACAGTGTGGTTTCTGGCAGGGTTGGAGCTCTGGATGGACCACCTGATACATTTTGAAGCATCCACACGAGATGCCTTTGTCTGAAAGGAACACCTGTTGGGGTCTTCTTTGACATGACCCAGAAATCAGAACCTCGACTTTTGTGGCTGACTGCCAGTTTTATTCATAATTTTTTAGCTGACAGGTGGTTTACAGTTTGTTTTGCTTGATCAGATTACTCCACCCAAGAAATAGGAGCCCCCCACCCCATCCCCAGGGCAGCATCCTCTTCCTAACACTTTTTGGCCAAAAATTGGTGATATTTTAAAGTTTTGAAAGCTGTGATTCCTACAGCTGACACATCTCTATAGGTGGATCATTTTGCATTGTGCATCCATGGCAGCTACCTCCCCTGTCTTGGAGTTGAATGCCAGCTGCAACTATGTGTTAAAAGTGTTCTGCATTATGTCTCTTCCAATTATCAATGAATGCTTAGTATTTTGTAATTAAAAGAATGTTAGCATGTTCAGTTCCATTGATTGAAGTATAAGACACAAAAAGAATAAATTTCAAAATTCTTGTAGGTGTGGTACTATTTTCAGTTATAATAACCTCTCAGACACTTAATACATTCTTCATGAAGAAATTATTGTCTTTCTGTAAATGCTGTCTGAGCAGTTCTGTGAGCTGTTCTTATAGAAAAGCTCAAATATTTGAGCTTTGAGCTGTGTCCTGAGGGAGATCGGATGCGTCTGAAGGATTTGATTTCTGAGGAAACCTGTCTTTTTACCATCCTGTTAAGTCTGCCTTTGTCTAGGATCTTGAAAGGCGAGATGAAGGTGCAGGTTTTTTATTATTTTTATTCTTTGACAAGTTTTCCGTGAAAGCTTTCAAGCCTCATTTTCTTGGTTGGCTTTGTCATGTACTTGATGCTTTGATGTTGAAGGTGTTTCATCATGCAATGTCTTCTCAGAAAGGTTATCATCTAACGTGGTCATCAGATGATGCAGCATCAGAAAATTCAAAAATGAATTAATCTATATTATTTAGGAAATATTCACAAGGTCATTACAAGAGTAATTTTTGTAGATTACATTGAGGACAAGTTAGAACATTCACTAATTACATATCGTGGGGGTCACCTCCATATTCTTTAAGCTCTCACAAACTTTTCTCCGGAAATATATTAACACAATCGTGACGCAGCCTTCGTAGCTCGAACCGTCCCCGTGGCCGCAGGGTTTTTCGCCTTTTTTCAAAAATCCATTAAAAAATCCCCCAAAACAATAGAAAAATGATTTAAACATATTATCGAACTACAATAAATAAAGAAAACTCATTTCTTACCGTGTGTCTTGGACCTTGTTCCATAATTTGTAAAATCCTTTGATGGAAACACAACTGAAGTTGAAGAAATCAAAAAGTCCTCGCCATTCCTTGTACACAGTGTCACGACATTGTTTTTCTACACGTGCTGGCACGTTTTTCTCTTCGTAATCACTTTCTTGGGTCTTTAAGGCACAAATACTCTTGTCTTCATCCACTTTATCATAGTAAATTTGCGAAACAATGTCATTTTGCTCTTCAGCGTGTAATTTGAAGAGTAAATCTAGCATTTCTCAAGTGACAGACCACATGTAGGGACACATCTTTCAAGTTATTACCAGAAACCAGTCGCGGCAGTTTAAACACAGAAAAGGGAAGCAACTCGTGAAGAAATGAATCAGCTTTCTAATGTAGGAGTTCTTTACCTTAGACGATTAGCGATTCCCCGTAAATAAATTTTCAAAGTTGCATCGTTTATTTCCCGTATGTGATAGTAAGCGTGACCTATGCTGTATCGTTTATTTCCCATACACAGCGCGAATGTGTTAATGGTCCCAGTTTTGTAACACTGCCTGAAATCAAGTTTTTCAAACATAGCATCTTTTACAAATTTACTTTCAGCAGCATCATGACTTGGATCTCCAATTATGAGTACCCATCCAGTGAGATCACCACATCCCTTTCTTCCTTCTTCCTTGCCACTGTCTTCCTCAATGACAGCATCAACCTCAGAAGATTCAATGTACACTGTAACTGGTTGCAGTAAAGGCATCTTCTAGCATCTCAATCACTTCACTGACATTCAATGTTCTGAAATATAATTTAAATAAACAATATCAGATATATTTAAAACCTGTGGCCATTCAGTCCTACTGGTCATATTTGGGGACACCACTTCAGCTTTATGGATCTATCAAACTAAGCACACTTTTTAACAATTTTGAAATCTGCCGCTAGACAATAAGTTTTCTTTCAAATTTGCTTTATTAATGGTATTTATAAATGCTGCTGAGTAAAAAGATAGACACTTACCTTATTTGGTGATTCGTTCTGGCCTCCTCCAGCGCGTTTTTGAAACAAAATGGCTTCTCCTTATAATTTCAGGACAGACAACACAGAACACCAATATTCATAAAGATCATCAGCACCCTTACACATTTTTAAATCAACAAAAGGTGTCCAATTACTGTGTGAGGTGGAGTACACTGAATAATTTAAACCATCTCTAAAAACTAAATATACAAAGATCTAACGAGGGAACACAGCGTTATGAAGACATTGTGCTCCTTTCCTTCCAGTTAACATGCTTTCCTAGTTGTGTCACATTTTTATTTTAACTTGGTATTTACTGATTTATTAACTTTTAGGATATCTGTTGGAAGGTAGTAGATTTCAGTGGTTGAAGCTACATTATAACGCCTGATCCTCCCTTAACAAGGTTCATCCAAAATTGCACATTTCTAAGATACAAGGAAATTTTTCTCATTAAAGTTAGTTTTATTAAGGTTAGAAATGTGTACTATACTTATGCTCTCCCATAACTTAACAATGTAACTATGCATAAGAAATAGCTGAAGAGAAATTGACATGGGAACAGTTATTACTTAGGAAAGGAGTGAGCAATATTTAATGATGCACAAGTTTTCTTCCCCTGTTGTCTAGATAAAAGAAGTTGGGAGTTGTGATGTTTCCTGATTATATGTATAAACTAATAGTACACATTTATATACTATATGGAAAACTAATTTTAGTAAGAACAAAATCCTTTCTTTTACACACTGCACTGGCCTGGTCATCAGAGTTATAAAGTGCATGTATATATAAGGAAATTTGGATAACTGGTTTCTGATTTAAAATCAGACAAATAACAGAAGAAATGCAAATGGCTATTTAGCACCTTCATTTTTAGCAGGCACATATTATGCTTTATTTCTTTCCCTTTATTTGAAAATATAGAGATGACACCTGTACTGGTGTTCACATGGGAATAAATCTTGTGGTTCCTTGGTATATCCTCAGGCACGGAGAGATGCCACCAGGGGTTCAGTCTGCATTTACAGATCATGCTCGAGGTGAGTACATGAAGAACAAACAGCACAGGCACCACACAGAACGTAGCATGTATTCTGATCTCATGGACAGACTTCAGGAAGAAACCAGGGACCAGATAGAATATAGAACATATTCAAATCTCATGAATCTCAGGAAGAAGTCAGGCTCTTTCTTACCACTACAAATATTTCATCCCTGACTTTGTGCATCCATAATTGAACTTAACAGTAAAGCTGTGCAAAGCATTGATATTTGGTTCTATTTCGAATTGACAGCAATTTGATTAAATTTTAAAATAAAAACCAGGTCGCAAGAATTTTAAATCCATGCCATTTTTCTGTCTTTATTATGTAAAATTAAGGAATAGAAAATTTGACAATGTATTACATTACTGTGAAAAGGGAAAGTGAGATTGGATTTGATGGAAATTTTTTTTGCACTTTTGTTGTAAGTTTTTTGTTGTTGTTGTTGTTTGATGTTTGACAAATAGTGCATGAAGGAAGATTGAGCAAAACATTTCGTGCAATCTGGGATTTTTCCTGGGGGAGGGGTGAGGTGGGTTTTTTTTTTTTTGGTCAGTTGATGGGTTGAGGTTTTCCTGTACCTTCACTCCCCAACATCTAGTTTCTCATCTTTTCTGAGTTATCAGAGTTGCAACCGTTCTAACAGTGTACATCTAATGATGACATGACCATGTTAAATTGATTTGCAATTTGGTGCAAGATTCAGTTTAACTCTTACTACTTCGTGGTTCCAAGGGGGGCTTATATGCTCCAAATGAGATTGTTATACAAATGTCTGATTTTAAAGATAAAAAGTATGATAAACCTGAGCTTCATATGTATCAAAATAAAGGAAAATGAATGTATTTTTTAGAAAATAAAAACAAAAAGACAAAATAAAAACTAGAATTGAATTATTGTTAATAAATTACATAGGAAAAGCATATGCAATGTCCAAAAAAAAGTTAAGTTGTAAAGTCATAAAGAAGAAAATTTTTTTATTCCCTTAGATATGCCAGTTCTGATACCATAGTCTGAATGTCCATGCAACTCTACACAACTTTTCCTAATTTTATGATGTTTTCTTTACAAGTACCCAAGATATTGCAGGTGAATGATACAAACTCATTTTTGGATTTTTGTGACTTATAATTGGGGACTGATATATAAAGTTGATTTACAAAGTCAACATGATAAAATTTTGTCCTAATTTTTCATAATTTTACCGCAGAATGCCTAAAGATTAAAAATATTGAGCCAAACAAGCCAGAAAATGTTCTGGAAATGATATATGTTTGATTACATTTTAAACAATTATTAACCTAATGTCTGCAAAAGAGAAGGGTCTGATAAAATAAAGAAAGAATTCAAATTTTGCCTTCATATTATACATTTCTATTAACATATAATTAAACTTCATTCAGTCCTACAAAATATAGCTAACTTTGTTAATTTTTTTTTTTGTTGTTGCATTTGTCCGATATATTGCTGTTTAAATGGGTAAATTGTAAATGTAATCAAATACCACAATCTTGAACACCTCCTAGCTCATGTCCCTACTATTATAAGACAGTATAAGTAGACATAATTAGTGAAGCATAAGTGAAAGTTCAGTAATTATATAGGGTGAAAAGGAATAAAACTGAAAAAAAAGTAAACGTAGGAGCCCATATATACAGAAATAAGGTAAACAGAAACAGGCACCCCTTTATTGATGTGACTCAAGCAAGCAGTTCCTTCCTTTAGTGAAGCAGTAACTCTTACCACAAGTGATGCACATCACAAGTGTCTTTCTTTCAATCTTTTCTCTATTGTAGCACCACTTACAGTTTTTGCTTTTGTCACTCCATGCTGGCTGAATGGGGTGTGAAGGTGCAAGGGGTGGCACTAGGGCTGCAGGCTTGTAGAGGGGGGGGAGGGCTCAGTGTTATTATCAAAGCTGCTTGATTAACTCAACAGTAAAATCTAACTGATTATACCTGGGAGGCCTTTGTAACTCAGGGATATCTCTGTTTTTCTCCATGCAGTCCATAAAGAGAATATAGCTGCTTACTCGTGCAACATCTAAAAAGTGATAGAATAAAGTCTTCCACCGCTTATTTGTTTTCCTGAGAGTCTCATATCTACCTATGAGTTGGTCACTTTTGTCTACTCCTGCCATAAATTTATTATAACTACTACTGTGGGTTGTCGCACAAGGTCAGATAGTGAAGATAATACACAGTGTGGAGATGGCAAAAATGCACAAGCACAATTTATATTTCTAAATATATAAAGTGTATAACTGCATGTGATGCAATTTGTAAGTGGCGTTTGTTTAAAAACATGCCACGATCTGTGTGGCATCAATATTTATGTAAAGATTTAAGCCCATGTGAGTGCAAAGAATTAAAATTTAATATGAGTGCCTTGGCATGACTTGCAGGAGGATATGGAGATGGGGGTAACATCCTAATTTCCCCCCTTTAAATGTATCTGTAAAAAAATCCCTTCTCTTTCTTCTTGGCATCAATCTGTTAAAAATGTATGATCCATCATCCAGTGGAACTCAAGGAATCCAAGCAAGCTTTGCATATCTTTATTTCACTAGCACATTCTATCCTACTGTTGTTGCCTTTTAAGAAACCTTCCTGAAAGGTGTGCAAACTATCATCCCCTTCATTGGACCTCTCCAGACTTCTCAACTACTGGTGGTGCTGCTTTTCTTCTACATCTTCATACCCCCTACAACCCCTTCTCACCTCTCCATTACAAGCTGTGGCCACTGGAGTCATTCTTCATAAAACTACATCACCGTCAGCACCCAACAGTTTCAACCATCAGTTCAGGTTTCCCAACAAGGTCTGGAGATATTGGTTGATCAACTTCCCTCTCCTATTCTTTGGACATGAGCCCATGTGGAGTGTCTCCACCAGTACCTATACGGATTTATTTGTCTTATGTTCTGCAGAGAGTGACCCATGTTTACTCAATGACAAAACTTCCACATTATGTCGGCCTGAGTGAGTCTGTTTTAGTTTTGCCTAAGCTGGAGTACATCTCTACTTTGTGACGTGACGGGCCGTACCTTAGCTTACTGGACTCGACTTCTCCAGGATTACTGAACAAACTTTTATGGTGATCTCGTAAAAGTAGATTTAATTGAGCAATCGTCACAAAAACCTTTACTGCTTAGGTCAATGGTTTCTAAACCAAAGGGTGATGACGCTATGAAATAATGCGAATAACTAGAGAAATCTACTGAGGAAAAAGATTCTCATACTGTGACATGTTCGCTCAGTCTCACACAGGCAAAACACTACTAGCTCAAGAGCCCCCACCCTCGTAAAAACACAACTGCAGCGAACCGTTATTCAACATATATTTCAAACACTAACTGGCTCGACAACATCAAATATATCTACAAGTTATTTGCAAAGAATCACCGTGCTCGTGTCTAGGGTAAGACACTGCCTGATTACGTCATACCACGTGGTATCAGACGAAGAAGATAATCAAACTCCAGAGGGGAAATCAAACTACAAAACGGCCTATGATCCCGCTCAATACACAAATACAGTAAGTAACCGACAACAGAGCTTCTACTCTCTTCACTACTGAAACAACTACTTCTGCAATACACACTTCCAAAGCTATTCAATGACCAGCAAGGAAGCTATGACACTGTCACAACCAGCACTACCTCTACCTCCCCTTGACATATGTCCTGCCACTAGCTTATGACTTCTTCTGTCTCCGGCAGGATAAAACCACCTATCTTAAATCAACCCGAGTCCCAGACTCTAAGATAAGTTTATGGTAAGAGCAGTCCTAACTTATAAGGCACAGTCAACAGTCACTTACACGTCTGTTCGTTGGCGTGTCAGTGGAATACTTCCAGGTGTATTCAGCGTGATTGCTAGCTGCTGCTCCAACCCTGGCTAAGATGGCGAGGGGTAGAGGTCCGTGGGTCTACACGTGTCTGCTTCTCTTGGTCCTCCTACACATTAAAGGGAAACTTAACCCTAGACTCAACTTGAGATGAATTCATAGATATTGATATTGTGAGTCTTGTCAGCCACAAATTTCAAGCTGTATCGGTACTATTTCCATACAATCCAAGTTTTAATTTCGGTAAATAGTGGTACACGGACGTCGCCATGTTGTGGTACTCTTTCGCGAATGAAAGCAAAATATCGCTGCTGTCATCTGGTCTGGTGACGTCAGTTCCCCAGAAGCATTCTTCAACATCCCACAGTACAAAGCGTTCGGCTGTTTCAACGAACAGTGCAAATCGTTTAATGTAGACGGAAGCCACAAGATCTTTTTGGGATTATGAATCCAGCAAAATAAAAGATTTGTATGCACTATGTAAAAAGTTGCTTGAAAATTTAAAGAACGCCAAGTTGGCTCGTCGTGTGTAAGAGTATAAATAGCACAAATGGCA
>SMGT01009376.1:8511-24880 GCA_004794575.1 Lanistes nyassanus
GAAGAGAAAAGAAAAATAATACTGACACTGATATTACCACAGGATATTTTTTACAATCAATGCTAATATATCCTGTCCCCTCACCTCCCGTGGGGGCTTGGATAACTCAGTTGGCAGAGGTGCGCACTAGCAGGTGGAAGGTTGCTGGTCCAAATCATGGCGTGGCCAAGGATTATTTCCAAATTTTTGCACAATGAGTAACTCCCTCTCCCCCCACATTAATTAAACTGCCTGTCTGTACTGGGCACCATAATCAGTCTGGTAATACAGACCCCTGTAGGACCCCATCAAAAAAAAAAAATCAGTGGCCATGATTTAGTCTGCTGTGCTCCTAGTCAAGGAACAGTTATATCTGACGGCATCAAGCCAGCGTAACTAATAGTTGGCTGACGTAGATTTGAACACCATCTAGAACTACAACCCTTTCCCGTTTCGAAAACGCCACTTCGTGTCAGTCATACGACGGAGTTGGTTTACCCAAATTCATAAAGAAACCACTATACATAAAATACATATCGTAATGATGATATAACAACTATAGAAATAGAAGGGGTACTTTATTTTACATGCTCCCTACCCCATACTGTGTTACATGGTTGAGTAATCATTCCTCTTTTTGGACTAAACATCACCAAAAGAATTATAGGTTAAGACGATTTGAAACTGGATCATTTCTTTTTACCCCATTCCTCTTTTCTCTTCCTTTAGTTTTTCTTTCTTCGTCCTATCTCTCTTTTCTTTCTTTCACAAATGTCATATTTACAAAAACATGCTATACTGACTTCCACTTTGAAGCATTTCATGACAATGATTCTTTTCCTACTTTTACAAATACTTTTTCGCTTTCTTCCGCGCGCTGAACTATGTCTTGTTCATTCCTCTACCTAGCCGTGAAAAAAAGGCTCCAAACGGAGCTGTCACGATATAAAAATCAAGGTAGACCACGCTTAGTGAGTCTATTAAAAGCTACACAGTCGTGTTTGCTCCAAGAAAAGGCCGATATGACATGTACTCAACGTGTACACGTTTTCTATACTGCTCAAAACAAATTGAAAGACCAGTTGGGCTTTGGCGGACAGATCACGGTGTACTTTGCAAGAACATCCGACCGCGTGTATTCGGAGGCATCTCGTTTCATGTTGCGACAGTGAATGTCAGTGTGCGCGAACATCAGTGCTGGCGCGTTCTTGCGCACCACAGCAGGCAGGCAAACAAATGCATCCAAGATGCCAAAGTGTGCAAATCAAACGTGTGCTGGTAACAAAGCAAAACTGCACGGGTGAAAAACCGGAATGCACGTGTAAGCCACGTGTAATGTGAACACAATTCAGCCACTGCTGCGGGACTGGTGGCTATACGGACATGGGTGAAAGACATGTCAGCATGCCTCCAAAACGACAAGTCAGTGAAGCTGATAGCGACAGGCTGACTGGGTGGCTACAGGAAGGCATCAGGATCCGAGGAGTTGGTCGCCGATTCCGTCAGTCAGCGCGACATTGCGAGACCGCTACCAGACAGGAAGTGTCAGCACGCGCAGACGTACTCAGCTGTTCCTTTCACTCCAGGAAGAGTGGCTGGCGACCCCGAAAATGACTCTAGGGGGGGATTTGCTTAGTAGATGCGACAAAGGTGCCTTGCTTACCTGCAGGCCAGCAAGAGGGCGCACATCTTCTGATTATTCCGTGCGGCACCTGCTCTGAGTTTTGCATACTTTAGTTCTGTACACCTGACAGGAAATCTTGCTCCTTCAATAAAAATAGCCCAATAAAACTGTTGTTATGTGTTAAATTAACGAATGAGGTACAGTTCAGCTTCACCATCGCTACTGGTATGTGTTTTGGCATCACGCAGCGAAGTTTGCCGTCGTCTTTCGATTCTTTTGAGCAGTATATTTTAAATTTTTACCAGCACATAGGACCTAGTTTTAAACGTGGAGCTGTCTATTGCGGTTAAATAAAGGACTGCATTGGGATTTAGTTTTCCTTCCCTCAGCTGATGTTACATGTTGCCCAGTTGAAGTGCTAGTAAATCACAGCTGTCGAAAGCGATATGCTCCTCTAAACCTTCCTGCCTTCGACCTGTCTCCAGCTCCCCACTCTCCGAAGCTCAAACGAAGTGAGTGTTACTTTTGTTTCCTGTCATTTTAATAAGTTGTGATGTATGCCACTGTATGCTTGCACGTATCTAGAGCAGCGAATTTTCAGTGAGAATATCGGCAAGACCAGCTTGGCATGCATGCCAATATGTTAGGACACTAGCATTCCACTCTTGCATGTTTGCCTGCCTTGTCATGATAAACTGGGATCTGGGCTTTGTTCTTCATATCGCCGACAAAAAGAGAAGCGCGCTGTTTGTTTTGGGGTTCTGAAAGAAATTAAAGCATGTGGTGGCCTTGCTGGAGAACACCATTTGCCCAACTTGTGCATTAGCAGTCAAAACAGCAAGCACAAATACGATAAGGCCAAAATTGGACCGATATAAAAATGTAGGAACGTCCAGGCACGCGCTTTGAGAGGCGGACCTCTTCGCTGATCTGCTGATGATGTCTGGAACCAAAACTGAGGGTAAGAACAGGATGCTATCAACTCATAACAGACAATTGGAGCCCTCTGGCGTGCACAAATCCAACCACTGTGTTAATTACTTAAACGCTTTAAAACCACATTCTTAGCTTTATGCTGTTCCCATTTATCCAGTTTCTGCGTGGGATCTCTCTCACTCTCTAACACATACACATGTGTGTATGTATATATATGTGCATATTGTATTACCTCTACCCTCTTTGCCTAACAACTTCCTACTAACACAAAATCTTTCATCTGTTTAACTACTAGGACGAGGTAAGAAATCATAATACAAACTACAGGCATAAGATAACTCCAACTGGCAGCGCTCACACATAGCCATATGCAGACGCCTGTGCCCAAGGGAGCTTACCGTACCCAAACACGTAGCAAAGAGAGTGCCGAAAGAAAGGAACGTGGCAGATCCTCAAGAAAAGATCTGCCATCCCTTTCTTTATAACGGCGCTATTCTTCACACAGCTGACCCCCGGTGCACACCATTTGTCCTATGTTGTGTTCGTCGTTGAATCCTAGTTGTCAACACACGCTTAGTGAGCGGGCTGACTTCATTAACGTGGATTCTCTGTATGCACATGATGTGCACCGGGGGTTAGCTGTGTGAAGAATAGCGCCGTTATAAAGTAAGGGACGGCAGATCTTTTCTTGAGGATCTGCCAAGTTCCTTTCTTTCGGCCCTCTCTTTGCTACGTGTTTGGGTACGGTAAGCTCCTTTGGGCACAGGTGTCTGCATACGACTATGTATGAGCGCTGCCAGTATCTTTGTTGGAGTTATCTTTCGATAATTTAAGCCCTCTGTCCTCATTTGTTCTTTATTAACTACAGGCATGTTTTCAGTTTAAGCAGGCGCACTTAAGTTAAAACTGCCAGAAAGAGAACAAACGATTGTTTTCGACAGTTAAAGTTCTCTCCAACCCACGCGCACGAACACACGTACACACAGGTGCCTTTGCGCCATACAGGATTGTTACCCAAGCTACTGTCCCTCCAGAAAAAAAAGTCGACAGAATATTAATCATCCCATCATCCAATCAGTTAGTCAGACTATCGTCATGTTACCGATAGCAGTGCCGATAATTTCATAAAAAGTTAATCAACAACGTATTAATCAAGCCATCATTTCGTCAGTTAGTCACACAATGTCCATATCAGTGAATCTCTCACGGCCATCACCACCCCACCACCGGCCCCCTCCTGGACCTCTCTCCCCTCTTCTTCTCTCCCACTCTTACACTCCTCCCCACCCCCGTCTCTTCGTATACATGGTCGTGTGCGTCTGTTAATGCCTTCTTGCGCGCGGGCGCGCGTGTGTGGTATGTCAGCCTTTTCTTTTTACCATACCTATAATATTCCTACAAGAAAAGCTGGCAAGAAAAACATAATGCATTCTCGCTTCCTATATACGCCATACAAGCAGCATTTCAAAGCCATATTGGAAATGCAGTAAAAGCATAATTTTAATATGCAGACTGACGCACTCTGCAATCGCGTTCCCACCATCAGCCTAACACCCGGCCCTACTGTTCGCCTCAGTCAGAGAGCTGACCAGTCCCCTGCCAAAGACTCCGTGAAGCGCATGGAAAAAGAACTCGTCATAAAGAACACATCTTCTGAACCATTCACTTCAGACGCAGGAAAAGTCCTTCCAGTGGTCGATGACCACAAGGCTTTTGCCCGACCTGGCTGGTATGTTCAGTCTCGGTGCGTCACCAGATGTTAAGGCCCTGCCTACCCCCAGCGTTTGAAGCCGAGTCGGAACACAAAGACCGTTTGAGTTTTGCCCCTCAAGTGATGATATTTGCAGAAATATCAAAAAGCCACAGGCAGTTTTACTACTAGCGTTCGGATGTGGCCCGTTTTATTGGATTTCTTGCGTTAGGTAGCCATGGTAACTGACCTAAAAAGGACTGCACGAAGATGGGTTGGCAGGAGGGAGGCAGTGTAGCTCGCGCCACAAGCGGGTCCACGAAAAGGTGGGGTGGGTGGGGTGGGGGTGCTAATACCAACTACCCGGAGGTGGTTGTCTTCCCTCCTGGTCCACTTCAGTGGTCACCAGCTTCCTTCATGTCGCCATGCTGGAGAAAGTGGCCGTTTCAATCAACGGGACCATGCTCTGTTGCAAGGAGAGCGACGCCAGGGCTGGAAACTAAAAGTCTGCGAACAGAATAAGGTGCGAAGCTAAATTCAGGCGTTTCCGCCCCCACCCCCACTGCTTAAAGGGAAGAGTGAAGCAAAGTGAAGCAAAGAACTAAGCACTGGACGACGACATGCATCTTTGCCACATGTCTAGCATCTGCCCAATTTTCATTCTTATTCTCCTGTAAGCACCAGTCCGAAAAGCACAGCAGAACAGTCTGATAAAAGCACATCAAAACAGTCTGATAGCAGTCAAACAACTTGCTAGTGCTCCCCTCCCAAAACAAACAAAAAAAACCTGCAATTTTTCCCATTTCCTTTTTATTAATCAGCAGACTGTCGACATCGTTTCGTGGCAAAACTGCAATGAGCGAGGCGTGTTAAAAACTCATTCTTCAAACTCCTGATACTACATGTATTTCAAAAAAGACTGCCGCCAATATTTCATACTCCACACATCGCTGAGACCTACATATACTTTGGCGAGGTACTTTCCATCTGTCCCTTGCACGTGGGACAAAATAAATGCACGAAATTAATTTATGTTTTCTCTATTTTTCAATTTCGTTATCAACTGGTGTAAAAGCCTCACCCAATCCACGACCGGCTGTTCATTAACTGCATCTGCTTGCATGCTTGTTGCTTATTTTCGCAAATCGCAGGCCAGCCATGCTGTGAAGGGAAAACAAAAGGCTACTTTAAAATAGTTCGGCACGTCATATCAGCTGCACAAAACCTACTATTATCATCTTGGTTCGTGTTTCAAAAGTCATAAAAGTCCTTTAAATTTGCATTAACACCCGCTCCCGTTTTACTGGAATGGCGGGGTGTCTGATGCAAAGTGCATGTTGCGACCCAACCCGATGCTGCTTGCACAGCTGCGCAAATCAAACGCAAGGTTATCATTTGAGTCTGGCTGCAAGCTGAGGTGTTTGTCCACGCAGTATCCACTGAACAGCTTTTGAACCGACTTCATTCCCTGTAGCTGCTCAGTCACGTGGTTCAGAGTGGAGGAGCGTAGAGGTTCTAACGCTCAACCGTTTCGCATACAAGAAAACTACCACCATCATCCCTCCAGCCAATGAGCGGTACTGCTTGACCCCTACGTGACTAAGGTCCTGCGTCAAACGCGCGGATATAACTGCTCGCGTCGTGGTCTAACTCGCAACAGGGATGAACAGCCGTTTCAGATCGTTCAGGGGGTGGCCAGATGCGCGTGACATAAGACCGCTAGACCCGCGTGGCCTTTGTGGGAAAGAATCGCAATAAAAGCTGAGGTGGGAGGTCAATCAAACGCTCGCTGCCTATGCCAGAGTCGCCAACAGTGACACCAGACGGCTTGACGCGTTGCCAATGCGCGATGGAATAAAAGGTACAACTGAACCGTGCAACGTGTGCCAGACGCACGTTGTCTACACGAGACAGTGGCAAGTAAACCTATAGCACTGACACTTTGAAATAATGGTCGCTGACATCATTATTTCGTCGTCGAGAACTTCGCGCATAAGCAACGCGGATCGTGTGACACAAGCTGCGAACAGCTCCGTTATAGGGAAGTGGGTAGACTGGACTTACGCCACGAAAGCTAACTCAATGTGCACGTCCTCCTCTGTCAACAAACCCCTCCGCCCCCATCCCCAACGCCCGCCAGAAGAAGACGAATACTGTTTCTTTCAAATTACATCGAAAATAACCTGAACAAGGTGGCAGAAAGAGGGAGAGCTACAAAAGAAAAACTAAACCAACCATCCTAGTTTATCTTGCAGAATACGTTCAACGTCGTTGCCCACACGGATCAAACAGCCGTTACGTTATTTCCGTTGGGGACGATTCTACATAATGCTGCTAGCCTTGCAGACAGTTCTCGCTTCCCTGTCCAAGCGCAATAGCCGCTCGCTCTACCAGCTCCGGGCGAAGATAGTTTGAAGAGACGGACAATTTTCACGTCTCTGCACCAGCCAGAGGTGCGCGCGAAAAGGAGGGACAGGGAGTTCGCGGGCTAGTGGGTGGAAGAAGAAGGGGGAACCCACGGAATCCGACACAGGACCAAAAAGACGGAACTGCTCGAGCATAAACGTTCGCAGTTCCTGCCGGATAGTAATACGCAGCGTGGTCCGGCCGTTTATTAAATGGCATAAATTACTTCAACTAGTGTATCCGTTCGCAGCCAGCCCGGCTCCGGCCGAATCAAAATAAGTGCTGGAGATGCATTCATTAAAACTCGACGCCACTTGTTTTAGCGCAACCCCTCATGTAAGATGCATGCCACTTTCACCTCAAAAAGCCACGTGCCGCAGTGGGGTCGGATGCCGAAAACCCCCGAGCTCGGCGGCAGGTCAAAACCCTGCCTTTGAACGATTAGCGGGAACAAGTTTGCCGAGCTTCTAAGTAATACAAATTATATTCATTGTTTATCCCACGAGACGCGATTCTGCCAAATGTGATATTTCGAAGCGGGTGCTAACGTATTCTGCATCAGAAACTGCCGTCGAACAGTGAAGTCCAATGTAAATGACCCCCTGATCTCCCCCTTCTCGGCTTTCGCGGCTTGCCGCAGAGCGAGGTGTCCCGGTGTCCTTTGCTGTTGTCCCCGACGTACTTGAATGGCCGGCCTAACAAGGTTAAATATTTAGCAGGACCATCTTTCGCTTGTCGAAAAATGGCTACTGTCTGCTGGAACAATTCCCTTAACTTCTTTGCGATAAAAATCTATCGCGCGGCCCATGTTTCACCATCAAATGTGTGCTAATGTGCTGTCAGCAATGTCTCTCTCTCTTGCTAGCAATCAGTTCTGACGACCAGCTCCAAAGGCCAATATACTGTATAAGAGAAAAGAGTACCAGAAATCTAGAAGCTTCCTGTCCTATTAAAAATTTTAAACAGCAGCTTTGCCTGGGTATTTCCAAGTTTGCATCCTCAAAAACTACTTCAGAACCCAAACTATAGCTGTATAAACACCATTTTCTTAATTTCTCTAAACATTTTAATTTTGTTAATTTTCCTTCGCCACTATTTTTAAGGGGAGGGGAAAGGAAACCCTATAAGCAGACTTTTTAAAACAAGCCGTGGACAAAACCCCACTATTGTTTGAGAAAGGTCAAAGATTTGTCTGTGTCTGGATTTCATTTGAAAGTTGACCATAACCTGATCATAGCTGATACAGTGTGTGATAAGGCCAGAAAAAGCTGTTCAAAGGGCAACATCTTTTTGCTTGCAAGTCCTAGGTATGAGCATGCTCAGTGCAGATCCTGAGGTTGTAATTTCAATGCAGATTTATTAATTTTGTCAGACGGCCATCAATTTGACTTAATGACATCTGTCTACATCACCTATTGTGTGACAGGGGCACTCCTTGAGGCCTGTGTTCAGTACACTTTAGAAAAACATCTGCCTATCACACAACTCTATCAGCAAAATCGTTACACTGTTGAGGCACCTACTTTACTTAATTTCTTTCCCAAACAGTTCATTTATCATTAAAGAAAACGTTTCTCTTTGAAGCTATTAAACGAGTACTGTGTGCATTAAGAGACAAGAATACAAAAAGAATGAAAGCAAAATCCAGCCAACCAGACAAAACTTTCATAATATAGATATGCTCAGATTACAGTTCATGGTGACATGAGGTTACTTTTCCAGAAAATACCACAGCTATGTTTTTACTGATTTTGGCCTAAAATGATCTACACTGTATAATTATACAGTGTATTGCCAGGATATAAGTTATGGTCTCATGCAAGCTTGAAATTGTCACAGCCTAATCCTTCAGAAAGCCTTTCAATATTATATGAAAGGAAAATCTGCCAGTGTCATATTGGAACCAAAGCAGTCCCTGAACTTATGATTTCAACTCAGAAGCCACTTAGCATACACGTAGAACAAAATCAAATAATTGAAACTGACAACCTGAACCCTCAGAATTTGCCGATTAAGCCTCTACTATGTGGCAAGTTGAAAAGTTCATTCCGCATCTTCCAGTCTGGCTTTCAAAAGTCTGAGCCTCACTGTCTACAGAGCAGAATAATGCATGATGTGAAGGCTTCAAGACATTAAGAAATGCAACCAGTCCACAAACAAAAGTCTATGAAATTTATGCACTGCCTTTGTTGTTTGTTAAAGGGGAAAAATTATAAGACCACACCACACCACACCACACACAAACACACAGAGCATTAACAAATCCTTGCACCAAAACAAACGGTCATGAGTTTGGATCATGCATCAAGCCCCCCACCACCCACATACCCCCCCCCCCATGCAGAATGTTTACAGGCATGGACGCTGGGGGGAGGGGGGTCTTCTGTTACCTCTTTCTCTCATCCCCTTTACTTCATCCCTTCTTCTCTCGTCGTGAGACAGCCTTAGTTGGCAACTTGAAATTCAACAATACACAATAAACAACAAAGAATGACAATGAAAGCCAGCCTAAAGATGTGACAGAGAAAATCTTGCAATAAAATATGAAACTACAATACCATCCATGGTTGTTTATTTTTTGAGTGTCATTGATCTATGAAGGGTATCTGATGATAGGAGATGAGAGAAAAGATGAAGGACTGCAGCAAAAATGTCTCCAAGAATCAAGAAACTGGGCGAGTAACTGCCACAAGTTTTTCTTTAACAGCTTCCACCTAAATTTTCAAAAAACTTTTTGACCCAAAAGACAGAGTATTTTGTATTTTTGCCAAATTAACAACCATACCAATATAGGAATTTTCTAGTTTGGAACCGCATTTGGTTAAGAAAGACATTCAATGTACACAACCCTGGCCAAGGTCCCACCCATCCACCCATCCATGTGATATCAGTTCTGACAGCCACATGACATTCACATCACCCAGTCTGAGTCTTTCAAATCCAAGTCTGAAACAAAATCTTTCTAATTTAACTTCTCTTACCCTATTTTGATGTAAACTGAGTACAGCTGACAAGCTGAACATACAGCACACTATAGGCTCCATGTAAAAATCCCATCACAACAAAGGCCTAATCCTAAACACAAGGCAATAAAGATTTAAACAACTCCAAACTGGTGTATCAATAATAACGGCTGTGACTAACATTCAACTTCCCAAAACAACAACTCCACAGTAACATGGATGGAATCCTCTGTAGTTCTTATAACAACTTATGTGACTTTCCTGCATTAGATTTAGAACAGGAAAGCATGAAATGACATATTTGAAACAGACTTGGGTACAGGATGTCAAGAACCACATTAAAATGCATATATATATATATACTGTAATATATATATATTAGTTAAGCAACACACGTAATTTCGTTTGCTCTTCTCACACACCTCCTGGGGTGGCCCATTGCATAATGGTAACACAAGGTTACCTCTGATACAAAGGGTCATGGGTTTGAATCTCATGTCCAGTCTCTCATGCACCTTATCTGCATGTGGCACCTGTTTACAGGCTGGTTGCTGGGAGTTTCTCCAGGTACTTTTGTTTCCTCCCTCCTCCTCCCTCCTGCCCATAACCCCACAGCCTTCATTATGAAGGTCACAGATGACTTAACATTAATAAAAAAACCCTAACTTATGTTACTGTGAGTCATATCGTGTAAAATACTAAAATAATAAATAGCCAAGAAGATGAAGTGTTCAAAGAAACAGAATTCTTTGCAAAAGCACTGTTCAGCACTTAAAAAAACCTTTCCCATGCACCTTTACTATTATAATTATTAGCATTGGCAGCAAAACCAAAACATAAAAGCAAAGAACTGTCACCAAAAGTTCAGAAGAATTCCTTGGTGAACAGGAAAAGCGCCTACTCTGAAGTTACAACTAATGTATATTTTACTAATATCTACAGTATATGTTTTGTGCTGAGCTAAGGACCACAAAACTGATGTCTAATTTTACCATGGAAACACATGGCATGTCCTTAAACGATGGACAAAACATGATAACACTGAGATGTTAAATTAGAAATAAACAAAACAGCATTTTTTTAAATTCATCTTCTCCACGCGTCAGCAAAATTCAAGGTAATTGTACAAAAAGCCATTCTGACATGCTGGAATATATACATAATATAAATGGTAACCAGGTGTGTAGAATACATGAAAATATAACATACTCAGAACAACTTTTGTGCCATGTCTTTTCCTTTAACTGGGAATTTGTTTATAAAGATCACAAATCTTTCTATGGTTTCATCACCTGAGATCAGATTACACAGTGTTATCTGCTTAAACACAAGTTTTAGGAGACAAAGAAAACCTGCTAGTATTTGCCAATTCTCATTTCCCAGAGCAGACCAAACTGATAAGAAGCATGCTGGTCACAACCCAGGACGGAACCTAGCTGATTTCTGGCATAATCAGGTGTGCTGCACCCTTTCAAAATAGTCTGTTTCCTTTGATGTATGAGTGAAATTTTACTATCTTTACTATAATTTTACTAGGGCTTGAATGTGGAGGAAACTTCTACAACATAATAAGGGTCCTTTTGAGTGAATCTACCCAGAAAAAAGAAATAAGGAGAGCTGTAAAACGAAGCGATATATAGGCATCAAGAACATCACGATACTGTGCCGTGCATTATACCGGGACACAAGGTACAGAATAGGGCGATAGCAGTTGCTTCCCCTTAAGCGTACAGCCCGCTGTTGCTCTGCTTCGGGTAAACTGCCAGCTTAACACAAACAGCTTCAAAATTTGGGCATTTGAAAGGGCTGCCAAGTGCACTGCATGTGCATGTGCCTGTGTCTGTCTGTGTGTGCATTGATAGATGATGTTATGAAACTAGTTAAAAATTAATAAAGGTGTGAATGTGTTAACAAGCAGAATGGGATTGAAAGCCATACCTAGTCTGTGTTTACAACAATTTAACACTCTCCCTCTCTCTCTCTCTCACACACACACACACACGGTTACAGATACTAATATACAAAAACACGAAAAGGAAACATCAAGGGGGGAAAATCAATTTCTTAAAGCAGCTACAGCCATATCTTTGAAGCATAAGTTATGAAGCAGTTAAGTTAATGTGTATGAGTGCTCCTCTGTGTGCATGTATATCCTTAAGTCTGGCAAATATATGATAAGTTCTGGCTATGCAACCATTTATCTCACAATGGACGGTACCTACAAATCATGCTGTTCTCCTTAAGTAATATTCTACAACTATTTCATTTAACATGTCACATTTGACATCAAGCTTTCTTTGTCTTTTGTTAATGTATTTCAGTAAAGAACTCGGACTGCAAGATTTTGGAGAATGATCTCTGAGAACATAAGCCAAATGAGTTCCATAAAGTTAACTGATTTCACTCCCAAACATTTATCTGCTACATTCATAATGGCTGTAGAACACAGCTCACAGGAAAGCATTAAGTTTCACCTATCTTGAACACATCCTGTTTGCAGAAATGAAAAATTGTCATGCAGCAAAAAAATTATGAAACAAAACTAATTATTATGACTGATGAGTTAAAGCGCCCTGTTTTCAACATATGCACCGTCAATTTATCACAGCGAAAGGCATATGTTTAATTAAATGTCGGTGCTGCAAGAAAACAAACTGATCCGACTAGATAGCAGCAAGCTATCTTTAAAACCGTAATTTTCTCCATACTCATGTTACACAGATGTGACTGCATACAATGAAACAAATCCCAAGGACAGACCGAATATAACAGGCATTTAAGAAATGGCATTGTGTGGTACTGATGTAACATAGCACAAACTGCTGAGCTTGCAACCAACACACTAAAGTTTTGTTTTTGTCGTATTCTGCTTCTGAAAATTATTACCTATCAGTTCAAAATTTATTGTATTAAAATATCACTGACCTAAATGAATAAGCTGCATAACTGATCTTACTTGTGTCAAAGGGTTATTCTATTTTTTTTTAAATTTCACATAGCACCAATATCCAACACACCCATGTCAGCAGACGAGATTTTTCCTGCCTGTCTAAAAATATTTCATTTTTAATACATAAATATGTGTTAGGTTTATACACTGTGTGTGCATGCATGCATATATATCATTATATGTGTGCATGTTTCATGTTACTGTTAGTAAAATGGGATGCATGCATATGTGTATGCACAAAGTATACATATAAGTGAACCCATACAAGTATTATAACCTATGTGGAGTTATGTATCCCATAAAACAGACCTCCATTTAAGGTATCTTACACTCCTCCCTGTACTGCAGTTCTTTTATAAACAACAATGTATAAGACTTTGTGCAGAGCTCATAATAACAAAAGCAATAAACATCTCATATATAATAACCTGTTTGAGTGCTGCCACTCCCTCCCTTCCTTTTTCGTAAACCGTCTCAAAGTGCATAAAGTGGGCAGTACTAGATGCCAACTCTGGTATTTGAACGGATACTCATGGCATATTGGCAGAACTTTCCTTTATCTGGTTAATAAAACGCAAACTCTTGTATTAGCTCCTGAGCCACATTCCAAAATATATGACCACGGGTTTAACAATCTGCATCTTTTCAAACTGCAGCTATAGATATTATTACTGACAGCGTCTGTCTTCGGCGAGTAGCCAGCTCTCTTGCTTCTGAAATATGTTTAAGGAGTGAGGTGTTGAGGGGTTGGGAAGTCGGCTGCCTCTGGTGGAGGGGGGAATCGTAAGGGAGTGGTGACAAGTCGCGCGTGGTTGGTTCTGCGTACAGTCATACTCAAAGCCACTTGCAGCTTTGCGCTGATCTCAAAGGCTCGTGTTGACAGCAGTTCCGCGCGCAGTACTCGATAAAGCAACTTGTGCAATATTACACTACAGTTTACACTGTTTCGCTTTAACGACGTGCTTTAATTTCAGAGAAGCAGCCAATGACTACAGACTATTAGGCGATGTAACGCTAACATAATGGCCAAGCTAGTGAGAGGATCGGACTTTCTAATGAGCCAAACCTGGAAGCATTGCTTTGAAAACAGAGAGTAAACAACACATTGTGTGACACTGTTCAGCAGTGCTGAGCCAGCCTACACACATGCTGCCGTCTCGTCTGCTACTGCGTAAACCCATCTCTCCTACATCGCCAGCAATGGATAGTACTTCCAGGATTAAATCAAGTATTTTGATTGTTTGACTCACTGTTCACTCCAGAGGCAAGAACCTGGGGTCAGCGCTCGGTCGTCAGTCTCTTTCGTTTCCACTCTAATTACACACTACACACGCGTTTGGATTTCCGCCATTTTGATACAAGAATGCTGGGTATGGACAAGATGGCGAGAAGTTGAAAGGCCGTGTGAGGAGGTGGGTTTTCTTTTACTGTTTCTGACAAATATAAAATGTGAACCTCCCTGAATCGGGTATGGATAAGTTCAGATTTAAGAGCTTAACCGTAGCCGAAACTTTTTCTTGTTTGTTAACTTTCGATCTTTAGTTTTTCAGCGGGGAAACCCCACTGCAGTCCGTTCCGTGTTCCGTCGCTAGCTTTAAATTTTAATTCGGTAGTCAGTTTGGCCTTCTGTCCAGCAATTATGATTATATTAACGGGGCAGTCGCCGTAGAGCCACGGAAGCCATCTTGTTTGATAAGTAGACCACTGGCCAGCGCGCCTGACCATTTTTCCCGGCCGAGAGAGCGGACGGCAGCCGCTGTGCCAGACAGTTCCAACTTATTGAAGAGGGCCTTTTAGCGTGTGCGTGTGTGCTTTTTTTTTAAGCTGCCAAGGTCGATAAAGAGTTGCTTCGGACGTCTATTTTTTATCATGGGTCCGGCCAGTTCGATTTTTTAGTTCAGTGGGAGGGGCTGGTCGGGTCAGTGCCAGGCTGGCTGGAAGAGAAGAAGGTCGTCTCGGTAGCGCGTTGATGTTTTCTGTCTTTTGTGGAACCCAAGTAAATTGATGTCACGTGCACTCTTGGACCTAACGTCGGCGCTTGGACCACAATTTCCGGCCGAGGGTGGCAGGTATGGTCAGTGGTAAACTGAAGGATTTGCATGAAGTATATATGTAGGTGAAAGATTTATTTTATTTTTGGTAAATTGTGGTATATAACAGTATACATCCTGAATATGCTGGTTTTCTCCGTTCAAAACACGATTTGATGCATTGCTTGTCATGAGGGCAGCGCTGTTCTGGGGTAGAGTGGAAATCGTTCAACCTGTTCTCTCTCTCTCTCTTGCTCATTTTTATACCTGTAGAGAAAAAATCCAGTTTTGCAGGTCGTGTTCGACAGACTGCCGAAGGTGGGCAGTGTCAGGGCTTTTTAGAATACATGTAAAGTGATCGCCTATGCATGCAATTGATAGCTTAAGTAGTGCCAGATGTTGCGAGTGAGAGGAGTCCGCTTAGGCTTCGTTGAGTCGCCTGTGTATTGTGCTTGCACATGCTACTCCCCTCGTCGGCACTTTTCTCCATGCATGTCATGTCATGTGGATTGTGTTAGGAAAGGTGAGGAAGTCTTCAAACTGCGCGCAGCGAGGCAGTACTTTTTCAGGCGGTGCTCGCATGTCCCGTAACCCGTGCCCCCACATGCGTACGTATGTCTGCCACGTGCACGCGCGCACGCACATTCACCCGAACGAGCAAAAGAGAGAGAGGGAGGAGGTGAGAGGGTGGGAGCTTTTTTTAGTAGTAGTAGTACTACTACGAGCAGTCAGTTGTCTGTTCTTGCCTTGAAGTAGATAAACGGACGTCCGTCGAAAGATCATCTGTCGGATATAAACAAGTTGTGGCCCCTTCTCGAAACAAACTTACGACTCATTTCAAGCCCTCCCTCACCGCCATACTCTTACGAACACGGTTAAACGGAGATGACAAGTTTCGAAATGAGCAGTCATCGGTGAATCCCGCAGAAGTCAGTCGACACGCAGCCTGAGACGGGGTTCAAAATATTCGGTAGCAGACTCTGCCTCCCATTGCTCAGCCGCCCCCACCACCAGTACCACCACGCTGCTACAGAAAAGGGGGAGTGTTTTAGTCACTGCGTCAGTGAAGTACCGCAGACATCTTTACTCTCGCTGTATACCGTGCGCGCAGCCGTAGAAAGTGGTACAAGTTGAGTCGCATTATTCTGAGATACCGCCGCGCTGCACGGAGCAAGAAGAAAGGTGAAAAGAATAAAGCAGAAAACGAGTGAGAGGAGCGGGCAAGAGCAACCCCCCCCCCCCTATCGGTATACCTGGAAGAACGAGCTACTGCTTGTACACACATGCTGCCATTTGTTTCCGAAGTACTCTTGACGAGGAGTTGTTTCGATGGAGGGTCGAAGATACATGTTGTGACAAGTTTACCCTGCAACGACGTTCGGCTTTTTTTTTAATGACTCTTAACCCCATTTTTGTTTTCCTTACCACTGTCAAGACGTGTATCTTGTTCAAGTCAAGCGATGGGTTGCAAGTCCAGCCTAGCGTTTGATAGAATCTTACACTCGAATGGGCTTGTACCTTAGTCTTCAGTTCCAACTGCCTTATTCGTTTACCTGTTTTTTTTAATTTTCTGCTCCTTTCTGCAGTTCTGTTATTGCAAGTTTCTTCTTACGGAATTTCCTTCCGCACGCGCACGCATATGTGTGAGCGAAAGAAAAGGGAATAAGAGCGAGGAGGGCAGAGACAGTGTGTGATGATATCTTACCAAATATCGGTTACATTTTCTTCAGATAATAAGGAATTCCTTCAATAATTTCTCCCCAAAATTAAGAAGTAGACAAGGTGGGCGTT